>PYHW01009698.1:3228881-3261161 GCA_013186435.1 Turdus rufiventris
TTTTTATACTGAATCTTTTGGGAGGAGTTCAGGGGAAAAAAAACCAAACAAAAAACCAAAACAACACAAAAAACCCCAACAACAACAAAAACCAACTAACCAAATAAACAAAAAAGAAAGTAACCCCCCCTTCCTGCTACTGCTCAAACAGTTCTGCCTTCTGGCAGGGAACTTTTTTTATATTATGTCCTCTGATTTGATTTAGTAGGCATTCCAAACTCCTGGAAAGTACCACAATAGTTTTTAACATTACTGTGTTTAGTGATACAGGATTCTGGGGATTTGAGGATTTTTTTTTAATTATTATATTTTATTTCACTGTTTGTCTTATTCCTAAATTACAGTGTTAGTTTATTTCACTTTTTTCCTGCACTGTCACACCAGAGAGAATTAGCAGCTCTTCCAGAACACCATTTAACATAAGGAGGTCTGTTCCACCTGCAGACCTGGTAGATTATCTGTGCTTTCAAACTTTGAATCAAAGTTTCATTGGCCTATCAAAGTTTTACAGGCCTATCAAAAAACTATATTCTTGTTCGATGACAAATACTGGAAATGAACCAGGAATTTGGGTGTAAAATCACACTTTTTCTGCCCTAAATGATCTCAACACTTCTTCCTAGATTGTTAAAATACAGGATTCTATGAAATATTTTATCAAGTTTTTAGCCTTTAACAATAACAATATGTTTAGGCATTTTTTGTCTGGTTTGAAATTTTCCAAGTTACTTGTACTATTTATATGCCCATAGTAGACGTAAGGTAGTAGACATAAAAACAGTTATCACACATTTTTTCAATTTATGGAGAAAGGGAGAAAAAATGAAAAGTATTCATAAGTGACTTGTGGAATTGACTGATGAAGTGAGAAAGTTTGTGTATGACTTGAGATTACTCATAACAATTGTATTTAAATCTGACTATAAATTGCTTCAGCATGATAATAGAATACTATCAGGAATATAAAATGTCAGATGGTTTTTTGGTAATAAGAGGAGGGCAGTGCCTATGGGACAAAATATATTGATGACTATAACAAGTAGGAATTGGGAGAAGAAATGGAAATCAATAAGGATAGATCTCTGAAATTACCAATTTATATCAAATAGCAACTAAAATATCTAGGAACTAGTATGACAGTAGAAATGTATTCTATTTTATAAGCATGTGGGGCATTCCATCTGTAATTATAGTCATTTGTATGATAAAGAATTAGTAAATTTGTAAAAAGCCTAGAAAAAGGGAGTGAAGTTGTTTAGAAATGTGGCACATAGGCTGGGCAGAGTCTGGCTATTTCATGTCTGGTGAGGAGCAGGTGAATAAGAAATAGTCACTCTTTCTCACAGTGCCAGAAAGAGGGTCACCAATGAAATTATTGTGTAACGTTTAATTGAATTATGGAACTGATTTCCACAGGATGTTGTAGAGACCAAGATATAAATGTGGCCAAAAAGGGATCAGACAAATTCAGGGAAGCTAATTTAATCAGTGATTATTAGACATGATAGTCTGGAGAATCAATGGAGTGAGGACAGCACCTCCAAAGTATGACTCATCCCATCCTGGGAGAAGTGTCTTAGTTCAACCTGCTGAGCCTACCTGGAGATGACTGTGTCTGTATTGGTCTAAATTCCTGCTTAGTACAGACACCAAAGTTTGAGAGCATTAAAGCGAGCCGATTTAAATCCCACCCTAGATGTTATTTTCCTATGCTAAAGATGTGGGGCATTTTTGCAGATAAAAAACTGTGGGTGCATTTCAGTGGTGATTATAAAGAAAGGATATTTTTCTATTTCTTCTTTCTTACAATCAGTTTAATTTGTGTGCTTTATAGCACAAGTATGGTAAATAGGAAAGAGATTTTATCATCCCCAAAGAGATTATATCATTCCCAGCCTCTGGAATCATTAGATAGAGCAACAACCATTTTTATATTAAACCTTTTGCCTCCACATTCTCCAGTGATGAGTGAAGTAATCATGAGGTAATGCCAAGGAAGGCAGTGTTTGATATTTCTAGCTTTCCAGATTCTACTTAAATAGTCTGGGGTAGCTGCCAGTGCAGTTCCTGCTTAGTGTCATGGTTGGGAATAAAAATGTTTCACCCACTGCTGTCTCCTGTCACCTGGAAGTAGCAATTGCTGTGAAAGGCACAGCTATGTGAAGATGTCCAGGCTCTTTGTCCTTGTCTGTTACCTCCAACAATTTCCCCTCAGTTTGGAGACGTCCTCCATGATCAGCTTTGGCAAAAGCCTCAAGGTTGTCTCTGCAAACGCAGCTCTGCTAGAAAATGAAAATGTCTTTTTATGGTTACTTTTCCTTTTTTATGCAGCACCTCTATAGTTCAGTTCCACAGACCTCAACTATTCCCGTGGACAGTTCAGTGACAGCACTAAGTTAGGAAAAAAACATCCTGCTCCTCAAGGATTAGAGTTATATGTCATGCTTTCCAGCATTCATAGCCTACAATAATGTCTTTTTCTTGCTTGTTTTTCTAAAATAGTTTCCTCAGCGGGTCCTTATCTACCAAAGGTGGACAGTGAATCAGAACAAAATTATATTTTCCTAGACAAGTTAATGGAAGTGTAGGCTGATATTTTAGATTTGCAATTTTGAGACCTTAGGAAAGATTTCTGAGTCAGCTTGTCTGTGCTTAGCAACCTCCATCAATTGCTTTATTCTGGTGGTTGCTAAACTGAAGGAATTCAGACAATAGTTTTTGTGAATTTCATAATAATTTAAGTATTTCTATAGCTTTCATTTGTTTTCCTCTGTATTTTTATCTGCCTCACCATTGCTTCTTTTCTGTTTTGTTGAATTTATTTCTATGGCCTGTCCCAGGGCTGTTCCTTTGTAGCAGCTTTCCGTGTACTTTGCTGAAGGAGTTCTGCATGCACGATATACCTGAATCAAAAATGTTGCTTACCTTTTTATGTCACCACCAAAAAATAACTCCTGAACTCTGTGTCCCAGAAAAACATGCATTTTAGAAAGTGATCTGAAAAGTAGGCATCTCTGTAAACTAAAAATGCCTAAAACACAACAAACTTGTTGTCCTTTGAAGGATGGGGCGCAGAAGTTGGATGGAGATGGATGATGTGGTACTACAAATGTGTGGTGTGTTGTATTGGTCTCTCTGTCTTCTCCTCTTTCTTTGGTATGGATTTCATTATTCTTGGCCGTGGTAAATGCTACTGGAATTTAGACTGTATCTCTGGCTCTTTCTTTCACTTTTTGTATACTTTTTATTATTTCACCAAAGAAAAGCATGTTTTCACGCACATGGATTCATCTGAGAAATTCATCAGTTTTATTAGCACAGTGACAGTAGCCAGTTTTTATAAAAATTTATGCCAGTAGGGCTCTCATTGAAAAACAGTTGGAAGAAATTGTTCCAATTACTTTTAATGTATGAAATTATGAAATTGTGCTGTCCTTTAGTATGAGTTGCTTTCTCTCTCTCCCTCCCTGTCTCCCTCTGGCATCTTTAACCATATGCTGTGATTCATATTTGGGACCCATGGAATGTTGTGTGCTTTACCATGCTGTCTCACAGAACTGTTGTACTGTATAAATGACATCAAAACTAGAAGAAATAGCTAAAAGCTTTCAAATGCTTCATAGCTGAGATTCATTGGGTTGTATTTGTAATTAGTTATGAAGGACATACACAAGGCTTAGGGGCTTGCCATTAAGGTCATGCAATAATAATGAGGTTCCTGTACTGGGGACATAGAGTCTCCTCTGAGACAGCCAGCATTTCGTTTGCTTTGTCCTTTTTGCTCATTTTGCAGTTTCTATCAATATTAATGTCAGAGTGCATTCTTTTTGCCTCTCAATATACAACCTTGCTAGTAGCTCTGCTATCTGTAAAAATACTTACATTTTTCTAGGCAGAAGTGTTTGTGAGGCTCATCTATATTATCTATGAGTGATTTCAAAATGTTACAAATGTGTTGATTAATGAGGAAACACCAGGTAATAGTCATATGCATTATTGGTTTTTGGTGTTGGGCTTGCTGGTGTAATAGAGTCTGTCTGCACTACAGAACTCATGTTCTCAGTCTGCATTAAAGCCACATTAAAATTTGAATCAATTTTGTGCTTTATGACAGAAATTGGATTGGCAGCTCTGGAAGGGGAATCTCCTGGAGGAGGAAGCACAGTTGTCAGTGTATACTTCTAAATTCAGTCCTGGTGGGACCAGTTTAGTTTCATACATTCCCAGCTTTGACCTTTTTGCTCCAATATCCATTAAGGATAATATTCAAGGTTGAAAAATAGGATCAACTGTGATTTGGACCTCTTGTGCATTATTCTATGAAATATCAGAGGGGACTTGGTAGTGCTGGGTTAATGGTTGGACTCAATGTTCCTAAAGATCTTTTCCAGCCTGAACGATTCCATGGTTCTGTGGTTGATCTATGCACAGGCACAAAGAGCAGTTGAGTTGGCAGCTCTGCTTTGGGCACTGCTGACGCAGCAGCTGCCTGCACATGCCCTCCTTGCAGGTTGGGTGTGTGCTTGCTGGAGTGGGCAGGGAGGCTCACAGCTGGATGTCTAACACAGCATTGCAGCATCAGTGGGTTAAGTGGCATCAGAAACACCTTATTTCCCTCCCAGCTTTCAGATGCTGCCTACATAGCATAAGTGGGGATTAAGGGAAGGCAAGCATTTTTCAAAGACTTCAGAGGAGAGCCTTTAGGTATAAGCTTGATGAACCAATTTTAGTGAGTGAGGTTTCTCTGCAATGACTTTTCTCTGCTGTAGAAGCAGGGCACTGCAGCATTTAACTGCTAGGTTCAAGCTGGTGGGGGGGTTCATCTCTGCTCAGGTAGCACGTGACAGGGTGAGAGGAAATGGCCTCAAGTTGCTTTAGGAGAAATTTAGATTGGATATGAAGAAAAATTTCTTCACTCAAAGGTTGGTCAGACGTTGGACTAGGCTGCCCAGGGAAGCAGTGGTGTCACCATTCCTGTGAATGTTTTAAAGGCACACAGATGTGTCGCCTGGGGATATGGTTTAGTGGTGAACACAGTCTCACTGGGTTAATAGCTGGAATTGATCTTAGATGTTTTTTCCAAGTTAAAGATTCTAGGATTCTAAGTTAGCTGTCTAAGTCTGAGGGCAGGATCTCATTTGGCTGAACCATCTGCACAAGTGGAGGTGTCTAGTGCCACCTGAAAGGACCTGAGGTGTCTGAGACATCCACACAGGACACCCTGTGTCTCAGCAGCTGAGATGACTGGAGTGGCCCAAGTCATACCAGTGGGTACTTGTTAGGGCATCTCATCCTTGGTACCAGCCTGCCACCTTAGAGCTAGATTGAAGGAACTATTTCAAATGTTATTTCAAATAAGCCATCCAACCACTCTAAGTAAAATTTTTATATTTATTCCAAACCATAATATCAGAAATTATGAAAATACTTTGCATTTCATAGCAGTGCAAAGAACAAATTTTTATTGCAAGGTTCTACCTTAGGGAAAGCATTTTCGTTTTTTTTTCTGGCTTTCTGTCATAGTCAAGGCTACTTCTGATCAAATTTTAGGTAGCTTTTTCCTGTCCAAGATGTGTACGTGATTCATCTGTTCACTCATTTGTACGAGTAACATTTTTGATCAACCCTCAGTGTCCAACTCAAAGGTGTAAAGCCATTGATTTCATTCTGCAGAATTATGATTCATCTTCTCAGTAATGTATTTCCTCTGCATTTAATCAGGGTCCATGTGAAGCAGTCACAAGGGATAGTTCTGACGATTCATTTATAATGAATTTGGGGAGAGCGTTGTGCCAATGGATCACTAGCCACAACGATACAAACACTTTGTTTTGACTTTGAAGAGGTTTTAGTAAAATAAAAAGCTGTAATCTGCTTTCCTGCTAATCACTCCTGTTAACATCAGCTGTAACACAGCCATGTGGTTTTTAGTAATGTGCTGTTTAGCCCACAGGTCAAAATGATCTGTTGAAATCAGATCATGCTCAAAAGTCATGGGTGCTCAAAAGCCAGCTAACACCAGGGTCTGAGCTGCTCCTCTTCATGCAGAAATTGAGTGGAAATGAAGGTTTGAAGTGCGTCTGTATGTGTTAAATTATATTTATCTCAGTTAACACAACTCTACTGATAGACCACGTGCTGATATCACTGCTCAGAGTTTGACTCCATCCTTTGCAAGTCACAGTTGTGATCACAGGACACAGGAGCATGAACCAGATGAAAAAGAGACCCTCTCACTGCTGTGTGAGTTGGGAACAGGGAGAAACCAGTCTGAGCACTCATCTTGGCTGCTGTTATTCCCAGCAGACTGGAGGAGGGCCACACAGTGCTCACCATACCTGCTTCTCCCTGTGAATCCAGAGCAATGATCCAGGGCCTTGCACCACTGGACATGGCTGCTAAAGGGACTCTGTTGGGTAAAGAGGGAGCTGGGTATTAGCAATGAGTTGGAGAAATTAATATAGCCTTTAGATGGTCAAAGTGAAATTTGTTGCAAAAGAATATTGTATTTAATAATAATAAAAAAGGTCTTTCTTAGAGGCCAGGACTTACTTGGTTAAGAACTTTATTGAGGAAAAAGCAGGAAATGACAAGGGCATAATGAAACAATCGTGAACAATTTGATCTCTGCAGTTCAGCTATTTAAAACTCTTTTGGTTTGTGGGGGCCTGGAAAAGAGCAGAAGAGAGTTTTCCCACTGCTGTGATGGAAGTAAATAGCATTGTGGGAAGGATTGCATTTGATACAGCACCACATTGCACTTGTAATGACATTCATCACACCTGAATAATTGTTGTGATGCATAGGAATTACGATCAACTCTGGCAAATGTATGTTTTTCCTAGTGAGATCAGGAAGAGCATTAGGTAATCCACTGACAATGAGCAAGGTGGGATTTTTCTTGCGTCACTTAAAGCAATTAGAAATCCAGTTTCAGATCTAAGAACGTTTACAGGGCTGCCTCTACAAGTGGCAGAAAAAAAGAGACTCTTGCTGATTCATTCCATCTTAAAATACACATGCATATATTCATCCTGCCTCTTTCAGATGTCTCTGCACGGGGTGAATCATTGACTCTCTCCATTGACTGCAGAGGGACCAAAGACAAATGGCTTTTTAAACAGAAGAGATTTGATTAATTTTGCCTTTGCAGAAGCAGGGCAGTTATTGTTTAAGAGTTGTGATGAGGAATATGGATATAAGTGAAGACTGAAGCGTGTACTATTAAGTAAAGACAATGACTTATGAGTCAGAGGGGCAGTCCTGAAAAAGCACCTGATGGATTCAAACTCAAATTAAAATGAGGCTGGAAGGTGAACAGTAAAAGTAATTCTTGGTAAGGCTATCAGCTTAGGGAATTTGGCTTTGCACCTATCAAACAGAAGAGTAAAATGGCATTTCAAACCAACAATAAAACAAACTGATAGCAAATAAGACTTCCTGTAATTTTAGTGGAGAGAGAACACATTACTTTTTAATAGCATTATAATAGTCTTTTATAGCATTGTGACAGAATAAATGAATATTTATTTACAAACAAATGAAAACTAAGAAAAAAAAATTGTGCATATATGTAAATGAAGTCAAGGCAATGGCTAAAGCCTAAGAAACCTTATCCCCAAACTGACAAAAAACAATCTATGTCTCAGGCAGAGGAAATATTTATACGGTTTGGCATAACAAAACTAAATAGTTGCTTATAGTCTACATATATGTAGACTGGTTCCAGAACACTGAAACATACTCAGGGAAGCTAAAATGTTCAGGCATGCCCTGTCAATCTTCCCTCAAAAAAGAGATGTTTACGGCAACTATCCCAGAAAAGATGCAGTACTGAATATTGGATAGATCTCTGGCATATCTAAAATTGTATAAACCACTCTTGAAATGCAAGGCTCAGAAAGTGACCTTTGTGTAATGCTGCTGTGTAATTTGCTCCAGTGGCCACTCTGAAGTAATAGTGTCCAGGAGGTTACAGATTTCTCATCTCATGAGGGAAAGACAATCAGAAATATTTTAGAATAAAATCTCAGAAAAAGCAATCAAAAACTCTTATATTTCATATAAGGTACAAACCAAGTTTTTCACAGAAATCAAGGCTCTGATGTTGGAGCAATGGAGTTTTTTTGGTTGTTTTTGTTTTGGTTTTTTTTGCAATTGTTGATTGCAATGGTTTTCATCATACAAATTATTAAAGAAAGGTAAATGTTTTGCAGACTTTTTAAGATTATTATTTAAAAGGACAAAATTTACTAGACAGCAGTCCAGTGAAGAAAATACTCATTCCATTACTGAAAAATCAGTCTTCCTCCTCAAATCACACCTCCTTGTTACTCACTGATCATAGACACTGGCCCAATAGCAAAATGAAACCATGGCAACACGTTCACTCACTCGTGTGTCTGACACTCAGCATGAACAAGCTGATTGTTCTCATCAGAAATTAATCACCAAATTCTGTAGAACATATAAATCACTAAATTTTATTGAAATATTGGAAAAGAAGTGGACTTGGAAGAAAATAAACCAGAAGCAAGATTGAGTTGTGATGTATCATAGCCAAATAATGGAGATAAGGGGGAAGCAAAAATTTTCTTAAGGACAACTAAGCATTCAGAGCCTAAGCTTTCTCCAAAAATGTGGTCTTAAAGAGCCTGAGAGAAAGAACAAGCAAAAGAAGGATTTTGTCCCTGTCTTTCCAAGTCTAAAACTAAGTGGTAGAGCCTGGAAACTCTTGTGTCTCGTTGATCAACTCAACTAAGTTACACTTTGTCCATTTGAAAAGGAGGAAAGCCAACTATGTTTTTTTGTAAGCAATCCAATCCAAATAAGAAAAGGGGGCAGAAATGAGACCCTGCCATGTGGTTCAGACCATGTGTCTGAGGTTTGTTTCTACCCAAGCTGCTGGCATGAGCTTTGGGCTTTGAATGGAGCCCTCCTGTGACTCCCAGGGCTGCATCAACAGTGCAGCTACCTGTGGGTCTGGAATGGCCCTGGATTTTCCTGTGGAAAATATAGAGAACATCCTTTTGCTTTATACCAGAATTAACAGAAAACAAATACATACTTTTAATGAAATAAGTTCAATGTTAGCTTTCTAGTCACCTAGAGAGTAAAACCCTACATATTGGTCATTGTTATGTTATAGCAGCCCCCTGTACAGGTTTTACCCTTTCAAATGGTTTTTTTATTGCTTGAATCTAGTTGAATATCCATCTCATTTCAAATAAAATTTAAAAATATCTCTCTTCTTTTGTTTAAATCTCTTTTCTGCATTTATTATTCAATTTGGTTGGATAATTTCATTCCTTAATGCCATTACTCTCTAATTTCCCTCATTTCTTTTACAGAGAGAGATTACAGGCCTGAATCTGATATTTGGTAAAGCCAGTAAAGTAATCTGAAATCACTGGATTTATTCCAGTTTTTGCTGTAATGTCACATAAATCAGAACCTAGCCTATTTTTTCATCCATAGTTTGAGGTTTATGTTACCAGCATTAAATCATGACTGCTTCTCATTTCAGTATGGTGTTACACAAACACAGAATCCCAGAATGGGTCAGGTTGGAAGGACTGCAGTGGGTCATCTGGTCCTGCTCAAGCTGGGTCATCCCAGAGCACATAGCACAGGATTGTGTCCAGATGGTTCTTGAATATTTCCAGCAAGGGAGACTCCACAAGTCTTGGGCAGTCTGTTCCGGTGCTTGGTCACCTGCACAATAAAGAAGTTATTCCTTAAACACACATACATGTTAACTCTTACTCTTTGGTCATGGCAGGTTAAAAACTTAAAATAGAGCCCAAAATTTAGTATGAAGGAGGAAACTGTTAGTTCAGGGTCAGTTTTGTTTCTGAGTAAAGGGAACAACATGGGATCATTATGGCAATATAACAATATGAAAGTATATGTGTCTGTCTATAGCTGATAATCAGTTTTCTCCCACAGTAACTACTGAAAGGATGTCTGCAGTTCTTGAGTCTTAGAACTGTGGAGGTTGGCAGGGACCTCTGAAGACTGTGTAGTGCTCAGCCCCTCTTAGCAGAGTCAGCCAGAGCAGGGCCCAGCCCCATTTGGCTGTCACTGTTTTGGGCACCTTCTGCCCCTGGCACCTCTGCCAGTGTCTGGCAGGCTGCTCCTTGTCTGCCTTTTCTGTCCTGACAGCAAACACCTGGAGGTGGATTGCTTTCATCTTCCACTCCTACAGGTTGTTGCAGCCCTTCTTTCTTGTGGGCAAAGTGCAGGTGTGGAGCTGCTCTGTGTTTGGATCCAGGGGTTCTGAGAAAGGAGCAGGAAGATGGGACTGAGCTGAGTGATGCAGTTCTTGTCCTGTGGGAGTTTGGAGAGCTGCAGGTGCCATGACATCATGAAGTAAAGGCCACTGAGAAGGACTGGCTTACAAGAGACAGTGAAGAAAGTCCCTTGTAAGCTGACTGACCCCCTTTTCAGAAGGTTTAATCATAGTGTGGGACTTATGTCAGAATCTTAAGAGGTGGTATCATGCCACAGTGCCAGAACTCCCTCTAAAATATCTTCATCTTTTGCATGTATTGGCAGAAAAAAGGGCTTTCCTGAGTGATTCTCCTGTGCAAGGTATCGTCCCTGTTACATGCAAGCTGACTTAGAAATTGTGTTAACAATTGATGCAAAGAGGTGCTCCACTAATTGCTTAGGGAAAATAGAATTGTATAACAATTTGGGATGGAAGGGAACTCAGAGATCACCTAGTTCCAGACTCTGTGCCATGGGCAAGGAACCTTCCCTAGAACAAGTTGCCTATAGCCCCATCCAACCTGGCTTTGAACACTTTTAGGGATGGGACATCCACAATTTCTCTGAACAGCCTGTTCCAATGCCTCACCACCCTTACTGTAAAACGTCTTCTTATATCCAGGGTAGATCTACCTTCTTTCAGCAGAAAACCAGTGTCCCTTGTCATGTCATTACAGCCCCTAGTAAAGAGTCTCTCTCCATGGGGATGGAAAAATTCCTCTTAATTTCCAAACATATAGTTCCTCGGATACTTATTTCCGTAGGGCTTTGGGTATGAGGCCATTGTTTGTTTTGTGTGTGAAAGACAGACTTTAGCTCCACATTTCTTCTGTGAAATAATAAATGTGTTTGAAGGAATGAAGCATCTGTGTGGCCCGATAGCCTTTCTGTCTGTCCTTCATGCTGGCATTAGTAGAGAAAAGGCAGTATCTGGCACAGCCTGAAGGGAAAGGAACAATGCTGGGGGCTGTTAGGAGTTACAGTTATCAGCACAAGGCTGGAAATTTGATCAACAGTCTGCTTAAAAATCATGTGAAAATTATTCTGCTCTTGTAGATTATAGACATAGATCTCTGCTTTCCCCAGCATTAGTTGTTTGGGGTTTTGTTCCCCTTATATATGCGTTATGTTGGAGTCTGTACACTGATGTGCCATTTATAGATTTGCATTGTGTCAAAGACTGCAAAGACGCCCACCACTCTTGCTTGCTCAATGATTTCACATGCTGTCCCCAGGAATCAACACGTTCCTGTGGGAGCCTGTGGGCTGGGAGTGGGCAGAAGGGTGGGGATGAAGCACAGTTTTCCTTCCAGCCTAATGAGTGCCTGCCAGCACAGCTGAGCTGGCAAAGTGAGTGTTGTCATTTGCTTCTGGCATAGTCCACACGACTCATTCCCACTTCCCAAAGCCAGGGAAGAGCAAGAAAAATATGCACCATACAAGGGAATTCATTTAATGCACAAACCTCACGAGGCTGCAGAGGTATTGGTTGACTACCTCAACTCCTGCAGAATTACTTCACTTTGATGCTTGTACACAGGGTTATGAGGTGAATTTTTCTGCACTCCTGGAATCGCTGAGGGAGGGGAGGTGGCTTGAGTCACCAGTACCTATTCTCCAAATGTTGTCTTGGAGGAGCACTTTTTCTCTCAACTACCCATGTGGGAATTTAGTTCAATTAGGCAGCTACTGTGGATATCAAAAATAGGTGGGTGTGACTGCCCCATTTATGTGTGGAACACATTTCCCTGTGTTTCACAGAATGAAAGATTCACCAAGATTGGAGGGGGCTTCCAAAGATGCTCAAGTCCAAGCCCCTGCTCAAGCATGGTCACTATAGATGATTGCTCAGAGATTTGTCCACTTGTGTTTTAAATATCTTCAAGGACAGAGACTCCACAACCTTCCTGGGTAACCTGTTTCAGTGTTGGATCATCTGCTCAGTAAAGAAATGTTTTCTCACATCAAGACAGAATTTCCTGTAGATGAATTTGTGCCCATTGCCTCTTGTCTCACTGGGCACCTCTGAGAGGAGGTTGGCTCTGCTCTCTTTTTCCCTTCATTGGTTATTTAGACCCACATTGATGAGACCTGCAGGCTGGACAGCCCCAGCCCTCTCAGACTTCCTTTGTATAACCAGTGCTCATCACCTTGGCTGCCCTTTGCTGGACTCCAGTGTCTGGTACAGACAACCCAGCACTGGCCACAGTGACCTGGGGAATGGTCAGAGGTGTCTCACCAGTGCTGAGCAGAGGGGAAGAATCACCTCCCTCACACTGCTGGCAGCACTTTTCCTAATGCAGCTTGGAAGGAGAAAGGGTTTATGTAACTATGTCTAAGGAAAGTAAGCAAAGGAACACAGAGTTGGGTTATAGGGACATTGTTGAACATTGTTGGTGCTGTCTTCTCAGTGGAATTTGGGTCCTTTTACAGCACAAATAGAAGATCTTTGGCAACACTCTACTCTTCCTTAGGAACAGCCAGAGTTCCATTTGTTTGCTCTTGGTCCCTTTGAACACTGAGCACATGCCAGGGAGGCTAAGGGGGAATGAGAAGAAGGGAAAAAAGACTGGGAATGGAGCTGTGTAAGCAGCAGTTTGGGGCTGTCTTTTGAGATCATTAAACAGCAAACAAGAGTCCATAAGTCTCCATAAGCAATGTTTCAAATTAAACTTTTTATTTCTCTCTTTATTTTTCAAATTTTGTTTTGTGAAACTGTGCTCACACTGAGAGCTTCCTACTGACAAAGCAAATGGGAGAGGCGGACCTGACAAACCTGTGCAGGACTTGCTGTGAAATATTCTAGGGAAAAAGCCTTGCCTTCGGCCAAGAGGTTTGGGTGATGATGGGGTGGAGAGCTTTTGAAACAGCACGAGCATGTGTGGGACACAGGGCAACATTGCAGGAAATGCACCAAACAAACAATCCCAATTCTTACAGCTGGAGGAGCTGTGTGGTGTGGGCTCCTGAGGTCCAGCACAGCAAAGAGCAGGCAGATCCATCCTCATATTGCCCCTGCCTGCTGCTGGCACAGCCTGGACTGCTTTGGGTGGGGATTGGCTGTGTAATAAAATCCCATCTTTCAAATCTGACTTTCCTATGAACCTGTAAAAGCAGCAATTAAGGTGTTACTTAATGAAATACTGGAGTAGCCTACTCAGTATTTCTGAATAGCAATTTTCTCTGGACGGCTGACGGCCTTTTCAAGTGTTTCAGAAAAGTGATAATGTTCTTAAACTCAACCTTTGTTGCTCTTGCTACTTGCTGCACAACAGTAGAGTTTTAGTGTTTTTCTTGATCTCTAATTTGGACTGTGTTGCCCTTGCTAGTGTTAATAAGAATTCTCCTGCCAGAATAATTTCACTGGGAACAGAGCTGACATTGTATCAATGCTGTGTGGCATCGTGGTACCTGGTTCCATGTTTATCATGAATCTCTGAATCTCTCCCCACATTAAGCTTTTTTTTTTTATCTTTCACGATTTCTTTTTTTTTGCCAGCAAACACAACTGAATATGAATGGCAATGTTTGGATTGTCACATTGCATGGTTGGAAATATGGTGCTTAGAAGCAAATTTATAGTTGAAAATTATAATGTACTTTAAAAAAAAAAAAGCTTGCAGAGTGAGCTTTCCTCCTCTTGAAATATTAGTGATTGTGCAACTGTTCTCTCCTGTCTTTTGCTAGGGCATATTTGTAGATATTCACAAGGAAAAAACATGTTTAGGAAACTGTGATTGTAAGTTAATTAAAAATGGTTTTCATTTTAGAAAACTAAATGTGTTGGCAGTAGCACACTCATTGCTAATGGGTGATTGTACTTTTTCAATAATAATAAGAGATTCAATGAAGCTCTAGAAGATGTTAGGATATGATTAACTAAATAATCTATGTATTTGAGTTTTATTCCCAAATAAGATGGATCTCCCAGAGACAGAAGTCTGAGATTATATTTGATAATTATATGAGACTCTTGAGCTTTCTTGCAGATTGTAATTCAATTCTGTAAGAAAAGAGTTTTAAAACATGAAGAAAGAATGAGTGCTTCTAATTCCAGGAAAGCATTGTCACCAGCTTGGTCAGTTTGCTCACTCTCTCCCAACACAGCACAGCAGATTATGCACCATGCTGTGCTGGAGCAGCAAATAAGAGTACAGAACCCAGCAGTCACAAATTATACCTTTCTCAAATACTGGTTTGGTTCTGTGGAAAAAATAGTTTCTGAGAGTGTTTCTCAAAATGTCAGCTGTGGTTTCCTTTACTAGAGGATATTCTGTGGTGAGATACATCAGAAATGGCTGAAAGGTGTTTGGCACTTACTGGACAACCTCTGGCAGACAAGCAGCTGCCCAAAACTGGGGACCTGGATCACAGAGGCAAAAGGCTGGGGTCTTGTTTCTCTGGCTCTGGGGATAGGTTTTGTGTGGATATGTGTGTCTTTATTCATGTGTTCTTACACACGTGCAGACCCACTCCATGCTCTGTAGATGTTCTACAATGGATTATGTTCACATCCCTGAGAACAGCAGAGCCAGCTTTGGCAGGTGTGGCTGAGTCCTGTTCCACCTCTCTGTAGTGCCAGGTCCCAGGGCTGTAAAGCTGACATGGATAAAGATAAAAAAGCTGCTATAACAGAAAAGTGGTCAGGCAAAACCACCTGAATTTTGCCCATTGAGGGTGCTTTTTTCATCCATAAATATTGTTGAGTAAAATTCTTATGGGGATATGAATTCAGGTAAAGAGTCAAGCAAAAGCACAACTGGCTAAATTAAGAGAGAAAAAATGCTTTTTGAGTCAGTCTAGGATAGTTGCTATAACTACTGAGTATCTTTAGGGGTTTTCTGTGTCCTAAGAAAAGCACCTTGTTACTGCAAAAGATAACAGAGTGTAAATAAAATATAAAAAGAAGAAGCAAACATGCCCCATAAAGACTAAAACAAGATTTTGAAAGTCACTATTTCTTGTAAAAGCTATCTGAATTGGAGCTAGAGAAATAACTACATTGGTTATTCCATCCCAGTCTCCTTGGGATTTAGATTCAGCATATGCCAAACTGGGTCAGTGTCATACATGAGAAGATGGGGGCTTCAGAGATAAAGCTGGAGCAGTTTCTCTAAATGCCATAAATTGCAAACCCATTATTTAGTCAGAATAGCTGATTTATGGACATCTGTGTGTACAGTTTTACCTGTGGCAACTAACTGGAAGATTGAACTCCCATATATTTGTGCTGAGTTTACCAAAATGTGTGAACGGGAGCTTGGCAGAGCCTCAAATTCAGAGCACAGAGTAAGTTTAGAGCAGGGAGGACCATGGCCAAAAGGGAGAGGGGCCATGAAGTCTTGTAGGAACAAACCTGGTGCTGCTGGCACTGTGGCACCAGGGATGTGTTGACCACACACAGAGACCAGAAGGAATTATTAATTTTGCACCTGCTCAAGGAATGTTCCCATAAAGAAAGTTATATAAATATATTGATTTGTTGAAACAGGACAATGTATGTCCTTTGGAGGAGAAAGAAACTTCTGCTTTGGAATAGGGAAAGATGCCAAAAGATGCCAAAACAGATTAAAATCAGGAATATGGACTAGAAATCAATGCATTCAGTGTGGTGCAGTCATTAGACACAGATGCTGTACTGGAGATAAAAATGGAAATGCAAAGCTGGGCTCTGGAAAGAAATTATTCATCGCTCTGCAGTTCTCTACAGGACAAGTTAAGTGCTGTCTGTCATCTGATTAAAAAGTAACTGAAAGACATCTGTCATGAAAAAAACTGTAGCAAAATGGGAAAATTTAAAGATGAGATTTTCTCTGAAGTCCTTGCAAAGGGCATCTTTGGTCAAATTTGGAAGAACCTGAAAGTATCTCAAAGGGCCAGCATGAGTAGTACTGAAATTACTGTATTTATCTACACACACACACACACACATACACACACAAATTTGGTATTTCTATTTTATATTTAATATTTTCAGTGTATACAAAATGTATATAGCAAATGCAGTGAATATCTTCAGAGTTAATGGTGATGAAATGTAAACAGCGATGAAATGCAAACCATATAATGTTTATTAATTATGCATTAAATACATAAATATACATCTATTTATACATATGTGTAAGCATACATGCATATGTAAAAATGTGTAAGAATTTAATTTATTCTTCCACTTTGGTTTCATCAGTTTTTGAGACCAAGTTTGTAGACTCTTGGATTGCTTCCTCCCAGTGGAATACCTAGTGCTGTATGTTGCAAGCCTGTCTGTCCACAACCTTGGACATGTGAGGAGTAGCTGCTAATGTAGCTGTCATATCAGAAGATATTTTCAAGATAAAGAAGAATTCTGTGGACATCCCTGAATCTCTGAAATTTTTTTGTTGCATTTAAAGAAAAAAATAAGTAATCTTTTTCAATCTTACTGCAAAGAAAATCTGTAAATTGCCTAATTTTAAGGTAGATGAATAGTCTGTCTCCAGGACTTAAGCTTCCTAAATGAAAGAAGAATGTTGCCTTTTTCACTGTGTTCAGCCTCCAATAATCAAGCATAACTTAGGTTCATGTTCACTAGCAAATCTGTGAAGTTACATTTGACTGAAAGAAGCAGTGAATTCAAAACAATTGTCCAAGTTTTGTGGCTAATTCCGGTTTAAAATGTTTGCATTTGGCTAATTGTATTCATTTATTTCTTCCTAAGGCAAAATGGGGAAACAAAATAGTAAGCTGGCCCCTGAGGTGATGGAGGATCTGGTGAAGAGCACGGAGTTCAATGAGCACGAGCTAAAACAGTGGTACAAAGGATTTCTAAAGGACTGTCCAAGTGGTAGACTGAACCTCGAGGAGTTCCAGCAGCTCTACGTGAAAGTAAGTTATTTACTAAGTTATTTGTTAACTTGAAAGTAAGTTATTTGACTGTAGAAAAAGTGATGAAGTGATATAAAGCAAACATATGGTGCAGTGCTGCTGGTCACTCAGACTGAGAGGCAGTGGTGAAGATGAGGCAATGAGTGGGAGGTGTTACCCTCATCACAGCAGTGATTCAGGCAACTATAGTGACCAGAACCAAAAGTTTAGAAAAAAAAGCTATGATTTATTCACAGGAAATATAATGCATTCTCTGTGCTCTGAAATTCATGGACGTTGTTCACCTTCAAAGGATGGCCATGGCCTTGTTCAATATAAACCGTATGATTGCTGGACATATTTATATAAAAGTGGTGAAGGTTCATGACAGTTATCACCTGCAGATAAAGCATGCACTGTGCACAAAGGATTTCTTCCATAAATTTTAGGTATTGCTTTCGTTTTTCCCCTGCCGTCACTTTTTTCTCATTTTATTGAGAAGGGAAAGCAGGCTGATCTGTTCATTTTCTTCTTATTTTTCATTACTTTGTCATGTTCAATGCAGATTTTCCCTTCTATGCATTTATTCTGTAACAAGAAGAACATGGGGGTAGCATAAAAAGTGTATTCATGTTACAAAGATAATTATATTTTAATTCAGAATTGAGTGTTGGCCTAAAGGTCAGAGACTTCAAAGTAATGTTAATTAGGAGAAATATTGAATGGCAGCGATGAACTGTAGGATCAGAACAGCTTGTAAATACAATGTGAAGCTGAATAAAAATAAAGCAGCCTTTCAAATGTATTTAATATCAAGAACAGTGGCATTTTTTGCAAACAAGTGGGACTGTTGTTTCCCTCAAATGCATGCTACAGTTCTTTCCTAAATTCCTTCAGCATTGAACCAGTTCACTCTGCAAAGTATTACCTAGACCCTTTCTGTTTGTAATGAATGGTTCTAGCAAAAAGCTTCTAATTCAACTTACACAAATAAGCTTCTGTCTTCATATTTTAGTATTTATAGCTGAAGAAGATGTTGCCTCACAATCCTTTTCTTAAGAAACAAATAAGTTTGTAATGAATTATGTTTTCAGATGAAAAAGCTTGTACAACCTCAGGTGTTGTGCTTCTTATTGACTGGTAATTTATAAGTTCCATTTGAAATAGTACTTGCTGCTTGTCCAGCAAGAGCAGACATCCAGTCATTTCTCATACATGTTTCTGGCAGAAGTAAACAGTCCTTACAAAATTCTTAATAAAGTATGTTAACTCTTCAGGAATCATTTTTTCTTTTTTGAAAGTCACAGTAAAGGTGGTTTTTGGAACTTCTTTGTTTGGTTTTGATGATTTTTTATTTGTTTTTGGTTGGTTGGTTGGTTTTGATTTTTGATGTTGTTGGGGGTTTGTGGTTGGTTTTATTTTTATTTTGGTAGGTTTTCATGGGGTGATTTTGTGGTTTTTTTGGGATATTCTTCTGATTTTGTATATGTGAGAAAAAAATCTGAAAATAGCTCAGAACCCCCAGGACTTCCTTCCTTCAAACAGGTGTTTGAAGCATTCATAGATATTTCACAAGATACTTGACTCATGAAGACACATCAGAGAGTAAATTCAATATCATGTTTGCAGAGATGGCAGTGCAAAAAAATTAAATAAACCATGAAGAGCACAAGCAGTATTTTACTCCTGAAATTTGAGGACAGCTTTGTAATCTTACTAAGCTGCAATATCCAGCTTTGAGTTTTATGGCCTCGTGTATTTTAGACACGGACATCAAATATGATTCTCTCCCCTGCTTTGGTAGTTGTGGGGTTTGATTTTTGCTCTGTAATGGAACTGCCATATATTTAGTCCAGTTTATTGTCATCCTATATTTAATGTCTATACAGGGCAAAATACTAATTTTGTGAGGAGAAATGTGATTAGCTGTAGTAAATCCAGAGCTTTACTTCTCTCTGTGTCGCAGAAATTCTTGTAAAATAATGTCATAGTCTCATAGTCTGAGTATTGGCCATGGTGGAAACTTCTCCTGTGTAGGACATTCTGTCTACCCCAGCTTCTGCCTGCAGATAAATCCCCAGATGTGAAATTTGATCTTTCCAGGAGGAGCCACCAGCAGGAGACCTGAAACATTATGATTACATTTATAATATCTCAGTTCACTTAAAGAGTATTCAGGGTAAACATGCAAGAAGCATCTATTGATTCATAATTTCTCTGCATAAACTTATAGTTGGGAGGGATGACATTTATCTGTTGGTCTGAACTGGATTTTATTGAGGGAGATTTCCATAGATCAATATATTTTGAAAAGAAATACATGACTTTCCTCCATTTCCAATTCATGTTGGCCTAAGATGACATTGTTTCTTTCTTTGTGAGAGCTGTGGGGTGCATTTTCATGTATGTTGACAAAAAGGTGTTGGTCATCTAACTCAGATGCAAAGGAAGCTCCCTTTTTTAACTCACACACAGTAGAAAATATCCTCAGCTTAAACAGACAAAAATTTGATAGTAGCGATACTTTGAGGTGAATTTCCTGGTTATCTTCATTTCCATCAGTATTACAGAGTGGGCATAGAAACTGTTTTGGTTTTATTTTTTTTAATGAAACATAACTGGATGTGTCCTGGGATGACACCTGCTGTTTTACTGTATCTAATTCTTGTAATAAGCTTGGGTTGGGAACCTCCAGAACATGTGTGATATGGATATCAGGTTCTCCACATGAACCCTTCCAACTCTACATATTTGCATCAATTGTACTGTGCTGTTTACTGATGTAGACGAAGACTGTATTGACTAAAGAGGGAATTACTCCAGTTTGGCTTGGAAACATTTGCTATTGAAGTTTCCATTATGATACAAATCATCCAGTGCTTAAAATAAATAGCAGTTTCACCAATGGACTCTACAGAAAATTATTTGCAGCACTTTTAGTGGAAGTGTCTATAAAAATATTTAGTCAAGAATGCCTCTTTTAAATAAGCAGCTGATAGGCAGAAATATACTTTAAATTGTTGCTTATTTAACATTTTCTGCAACTTGAAATAATGAAATAATAATTTCATTGAAAATACTTTTTGGGTAGATAGATTGTTCTTGGGATACAAATTCTGTGGCAAGCTTTTAGGGCTCATATTTCCCTCAATTGCACTGAATGAAGTGAATGCTTCTGCAGTTTTTTAAATAGTTTACTGAAGAGTTGGTCATAAACTGCAAGCCCAGAGCCACAAAGAGTCCTAAATACTGAAACACTGAGTTAACTGTCCTGACAGTCTTCACAGAACAGGGGAGGGGGAGAAATCTGTGGATACAATTCTGAGGAAGCTAAAACTCAAGCCAATGTTTTGTAAAGAAACGTGCAAAACCACGAGGCATTGCTCAGGACCTGGTGCTAAATCCTAAGTTTCTCCAGGGCATGGGAGTTGCATTCTCCTGCTGCAGAGAACTATCTAGAACAGCAGAAAAAGCAAAATCAAGTGACTGCAGTATTTTTGCTTTCTGTCTTAAGTGACAAAAATAATGTAATCATAGTGGTTTATGTACTCCTTAAGCTGTAGAAAACTGAATCAATTAGAGGAAGAGCATTGCCAGCAGGACAATGGAGGTCATCCTGCCCCTCTGCTCAGCCTTGGAGAGATGCATCTGGAGAGCTGTGTTGTTTTCTGGGCTCTTCAGGACAAGAGAGAGGTGGAGCTGCTGAAGCAGGTCCAGCAGAGAGTGACAAAGATGATGAAGGGATTGGAGCATCTCTGTTATAAAGAAAAGCTGAGGGAGCTGGGTCTGTTTGGCTTTGAGAAGAAATAACTGAGAGGGATCTCATCAATGTCTCTCATTATCTGAGGGGAAGGTGCCAAGAGGATGGACCAGGCTCTGCTCTGTGGTACCCAGCAATAGGACAAGAGGCAGAAAATGATGCACAGAAAGCTTCACCTGAATGTGAGGAAGAAATTCCTTACTGTGCAGTGACCACACACTGGAACAGATTGCCCAGAGAGGCTGGGGAGATGTTCCAGAATGGAGAGATATTCCTCACTAGAGATATTCCAGAATCCTCTGGATGCAGTTCTGTGCTGTGTGATCTGGGATGACCCTGCTTGAGCAAAGAGGTTGGACCTGATGATCTACTGTAGTGTCTTCCAACTTTGCCCATTCTGTGAATTATCATGTCTCTGTTTGAATGTGCACTGCTTGCCCTCTCATTTATCTACCTGTGATGAGATATGACCTTCTGGGCTGCTGGTAATATCCCAATTAACCTCTTTTTCTGTAGGAAATAGCACCAGACACACTGGAACCTAGAATTTCCTTCTTCAAAGAGAATAACCTAACTGTTATGCTTAATCCTTACCGTCTGTCTTAATTTTCCTTTTTCTCTCCTAAAAAGTCCTCAATTCTTTTATCTTGCATAAAACTTCATTAACATTGGAGGCAGAGGGCTAAGAAATAATTATACAAAACTGTCATTACAATAAAAGATACCAATAAAAAACTCTTGACTGTTCCTATCATTCTTTAGGGTTTCTTGCAGTCTAGAGGGCCAAATACATTTTCCTTCAGATCTTTTGAATTCATAGATGAGTATGCCCTAGAGTGTGTAAGTGTGCATAATCACTGCTAATATTCACAGGAATTATGCATGTTTATTAAGTGGAAAATAGGCTTCTATATTGTGATACTTCTTGGAACTGGGTCACTGAACATGAGAAGCATATCTCTGTTTTAATAGAAACAAGCACCAATGGTACTTTAACTGGAAGAGTTAGGAATGATCATGATATAATGCTAACATTAATAAAAATAACTTACTTTGTGAATTTTTTGCACCTATATTATTTTGGTATGTTTTGGAGTTTTATAGATAACTTTAAATTAAGGGGGAAAAATGAAAAAAGAATACTACTTCATTAATTAGAATCAAATGGTTTGCCATATTTTTTGGTTCTATCTCACATTTGCAGCCTCAAAGGAAATTGATTTCTAGTCCTTCATTTTAATATGTGCAGAACAAAAGAACCTCAAAAATCTATTGAAATTTAAGTGGGTATATTTGCAGCCTCTTTAAAGACAGACTAGCATCTTTCTAAAGATGGCACAGAGCTCCTCAAAATATGAGGTTAGAGCTGGATTTCAGGCTTTCAGTGGCCGTAAAAAAGTAGAATTCCAGAATGGCACAGCTGTGTTTACAGATGTCCCAAACATAGATGCAGTTGTACTGGCAGAAACTGATGTTTCCTGAGATCATCTCTTGACTGGTAGAGCTGTGCTGGTTTTATGATGTGCTTTGGCCACTTAAGTTCTCCCTGTAACAGGAATACTTTTAAGGTATATTATACCAATGTGAAGTATATTATGCCAAATATAATTGATATGTTTAGCATATGATGCTAATCCTGCATTGCTGTAGAACTGCATCATGTCTTGAAAAAAAGTAGATTATAAAACATACTGATTTATCTACACACACCATGACTTTAGCCTTGTCACTACCTTCTAGAAGACCACATCTGGTGTGGCAGCAGTATTCCTGGACAATATGACAGGATATTTGCTTACCTGAATCACCTAAATTTAACTGCACCACAGAAAACATCATATGTATTTTTTTTGTAAAGATGACTCAAAAAATCTTTAAACCTGTTAATACTACTGCTGTTTTATTGAATTTTCCAAACTGATATGGAATAATAAAACTAATACTGTTATTTTAAAAATTTTTGATACAAACAAATAAAGCAACAAGTAGCAGTGGTTTAGGGACATCACAATATGGCTCTATAAGGAGCAGTGCATATCTAGATAGGGAGATAGAGTCTGGAAAGGAATGACAGTAGCATTACTGGCCTCAGTAGAAGTTTTGCTTGTGGGGGGTTATAAAACAGTTGATGAGGTAGAGTTTCTTAATGCATTCCTTAAGCACTTCACACTAATCTGCACATCTGAGACCGTTACTGTAAATCATTAGAAAGAAATTCTCTTTTTCACCAGAGGTTCAGTGAAGTTGCTATGAAAAGAAAATTATTACAGCAGAATCTAAATGGCAGTGTGCTGAAAAGCAACTGTGCTTGTGGCCCAGCACTATCAGTGGGGAGTGCTTTCCAGGGTGAGCAATGTGCTTGGTGCTCCAAAGCTGTATTAAAACTGGGTTGTGATAACTTGAAAACCAAAAGTGATTGCAATTGCTTTTCAAACAGGACTTGGCTAAAAAAAGAGACATGGTCATTTTGCCTGGATGTTTTCCATACAAAACTGCTTTTGCCATTATTCTTTTTCTTTTCCTTATGGACATGAATAGGCAGGTGCTGTGCCAAAATGCAGGTCTACTCCTAAACCACATAAAAGGCTTGGTATATATTTCAAACAGAAGCTGGGACTGTGTTCCATGTATTTTAAAACAAAGGGCCAGAATGCTTCTTATAAAACCAAAGTCAAGCAAACCCCACAGGCCGAGTTAACTTTGAAGCTGACTTTGAGCAGTTCAGGGGAGGGGAGTATACTGGTAACATGCCTTTCTGCTGCTTTTCTGTCTCTGTGCTTATCCCAGGAAAAATAATGTCGGGACTTAATATCATTTTGCAGAACAGATTTTAAAATCTGTTTTTAGTAAACAGAGCTTTAAATATCAGCAACCATATTGAAAACCAAAATACAGTAAATAAAAGGATTCTCCTTTAAGCTGCAGAGCAAATTGAAAACAGTAATTTCCAGCATGCTGGGTAGCAAACAGTTCCGAAAATATGGCTGTAAATCACAACACTGGATGCTAAGAGCCTTTAACAATGGGGAATGGAGTCAGTTTAGATTGAAATACTAATCTCAGTGAAGCTAATGGGAATTTTCATTCCTGATCCTTACTTAAGCGCTTAGGACTGTACTGAGCTCTTGAAATTGTTTATCTTTGTGAGCTCCAAGTGCTGTGAAGTCTGGTGCAAGCTGCATTAACCATTAGTGTCCAGTCCTACGAGTTGGATCTAGAGTCCAGAGAGCTCCTCTCATCACGTGTGAAGATGTGCACACTGGGAGCTGTCATTTAAAGGCAGCAATGGTGTAAAAACTGTCTGGGGGGAACGGTGATAGTATGAGTCCTAAAGCTGGTAAAAAGATTTGAAAGGCAAAGGAGAAGTCCTTTTCTCCTTGCAGTATTATGGCTAGTGGCTAATTTAAAGGCTAAAATACTTTTTTTTTTCTTTTTTTTTTTTTTTTTTTTTTTTGGTTGCAAACCAAATAATGGCCGATATCCTCTAGACAATCTCCTCTCGAGACTCTAAATCTGGGAAATGAGGAAGTCAGACAATTTTAAGAGATGAAATCTAAACAGCTAAATCTTAATTGCTCTAAATAGTAGCTTGTGGAGTATCCAGGCTAGTGGAATGAATCTTCCTAATGCTTGAACAAATCAGTAACATATGCTGACAGTCTGTCTGGAAGAGGCAGGAATCATGGTCTCATGAATCCAAAAAGCAGTCCAACTGTCCAAAGGCATCTCCAGGGCTTACAGAGTCAGCACATGTGTGGGAATGCAAAGATTTAGTCCAAACCTCTGATTATTACTAAGTATTGAATGTATCTGTAATTCTGTGGCTATATGTAGTTCTTGGAGGCATTAAAACTGACTTCCAATGTATTGAAGAGAGTAAATCCAGACAGGACAAGATGATCCAGCCTGGAATGCTTAAAAATATCACCATTTACATGCATGCCCCAGTTTCCACCGTAGTCTGATAAAAAGAATGCAAGCTGGGTAAATTTTCCAACAATAACATGCAAATTATTTTCACTTCATCTTTTATTTTGAGGGAAGTTCACCAGTTCTCAAAACTGTCATGCATTTTTATAAGAGACCTTCTTCCTCTGCAGCTCACCTTTGATCTATGTTTTATTCCTCTGAGAAATCAAAACAATGAATTTGGGATACTGTGATTATTTCTGAAGCAAAATACTGAATTCATTAAAAAGGTTATCTGAAGGGTAATAAAGGAGTGCTGCAGCTTGGATGGAGAGAGCCATTGCTAGCACAAAGAAGAAAAGAGATCAAAGAAAAAGAAATAGTGAACTGTCAGCACCACATCCCATAGCTGTTATCATGTTTAGATCTAGTATTTGCTGTAACAATGCTTATTACCCCTGTTGCACAGTCCTACCAGCAGCTATCAAGACTGATCAGTGTTTCACAACCTTTACATAACCTGTTGCAAAAGTCAAGTGTTTCAGACTTGTCATCCTGAAACTTTGCTCTTACCTTCCTTCATCCCTCCTCAGTGCTTTCCTACTCATCACTAGGAAGAGTATTCACAACACCAGTGAAAATCCTTGAGCATGTGGAGGAGAGAGCGGTAATATTGACTACTTCTGTCAGAGATCTTCCCTTTTCTTGCAATCAAATAAAATTGTCATGAATGAAGCACGTGAAGTCTCTATATTATGTATGAACAGTTGAAATACTAAAATGTTAAACCTTCTGCTTGATGTATTTAGCAAAGTCAGGGTTGAAATTATTTCATGGGTCAAAATATAAATGTTCTTTACTTAATTTCTTTGGAATGAGGGTTTGTTCTTTTTTCCTACGGAATGGCTTGGCAATGCCTTCCTGGAGCTGTACATGCACATAGCAGTATGGCACTTCTGGCCAGATGTTAATCAGATATCTAGTTTAGATCTACACTGGTGCCTTTAGTTAAAGTGTGACCATGTCATAGTGGAAACCTGTATTTTAGGTCTGGATTTTGAAATGCAGATCATCCTTTTAGGATGCTATTACCCTTCTTCTGAAGGCTAGTATCACGAGTTTTTGTAACTTGAGACAAAGAACTAGGGTCTTTCCAGGGATGACTTCTTGTCACATTTCTTCACATTTCTTGAACTATAAACATTGATATTTGTTATTTTATATATAATATATATATAAAGCTGTTTCGTTTTACAGGGTTCCTGGAGGAAACATTAAACCAGGGCACTTAATTTCAGCACTGGAATGAACTACTGTTGTTTGTTTTTTGTTAAAGTTCTTGTTTGTTTTTTTTTTTTTAAACACTGAAGTGCTTTCCTCTAATATCAAAGTGTCCTTTTAATATCTTGTGCACAAGACCTAGAGCTGAAAAAACAGCATTCTTATTTCATAAGGTATGGACAGGAATTTGGTGCTCTGAACTGCATCCCTTTGGCTCTCTGTGCCGTCTCTGACTCCATGCCTCACCTTCTCCTCCCACTCTCCTCCCAGGAAGCTCATCAGTCCTGCAGAAAGTTAATTTACCATACTAATATGTACTTGATGGAGTGAGTCACTGTAGCTGGGTGTGAATATCTCAAAAATTAAAGGGGACTCATTAGAGTTAACCGTGGTGCTCACAGCCAGGCATTGTCTGTGTCAGCCTGCCCCATCTGCTCGTGGTGTGCTGAGATGGCAAATCACTGTTACCTCTGCAACGTGTGCTGCTGTGGGAAGCCATAGCTATGCAGCTAATGAAACAAGAAGTGCTTTTTCAGGGTGCTGTGGAATGGAAAAGCACGTGGGGGCTTGGTTAGCTATCAAGTCAAACACTGTTTTTATTATCACGTAGACATTAGTTGACGTTCCAGTCGTATTTCTACTACTTGTAGTCTGAAAACTTCCAGTACCTTGGGATATCAACTTCGTTTTTCTTCAATGAGAGCAAATTTCCATCTTTTCATGTTTAATTAAGGCTCATAGGAATAGACTATTTGCACTGACAAACCAAATGATTGCCGAATTGAGATGACTTACTGCTACCTGGCATGAGAATTAGGTAACTATCTTAATTTTATATTCAATCACAAACAAAGCAAAATGAGAAAAACATATGGTTTGGAAGATAAAGTAATCAACAGAAGGAAAATTAGACAGGAGGAAATGTTGCCATTTTACTAATATATGTGTGAAACATTCTCAGATAACCTGGTGTGAAATCCACCAGGTTAAGGAGATGTGAAGGTTGGCTCTGTGATTGCATGAATAACCCAGAGTTGAACGTGCAACTCTAAATAAACTCTCCCTGCAGTCCAGAGAAACAGCAGTATATACAAAAGTGTAAATCAATTCTGCAGTTCACCTCAAAGTAAAAATCAATTGGGGATTATTTCCATGTTATCAAAAAAAAGTAATTAAAAATTCCTATGTCATTAATTGAAATAAAATTGTACGTGAACCTTGTCAGCAGCTTTCAGAAGAAGTATATTCAATTATGAAGTTATTTCTAGGTGCCTCTAGAGGTCCCCTTTCATTTGATAGGCTATACCCTAGGATTGCTGTTATCCCTTAAACACACTAAGAATACTTATGACTCTACAGCTTTCTTTGACAGATATCCTCAAGTTTGCTCCTCCCTGTCAAACCCATCAGGACAGGAGATGAATGAAGCCCTATTCCAAGATACATGGATTTTGGCATTGTGGTTCCTGTCCCTGGTGCCAATACCAGATATACAGGGATTGATCAAAGGGAACAGTCCTTGAATTTGCTTTTGTGTTCACAGACTCCAGCTTGTACTGTTAATGTCCATGTTGGCTATATCTGTGTCCTTCTTCTAAATATCTTTTTTAATTCTGAAAAACTTTGTTTATAAATGTAGCAATTACTGTGCCCTGGTTTTATGTATTAGTGAGATAATCATAGCTTAAAACATTTAAGTGAAATGATGGAGTTGTTTAGGAATGTATCAGCTAAAACAAGAAATTGTGTTGTGAAAGCCTCACAGGACATCGGAGGTATGCAGATGAATTCAGAGGATGTACTTCCTCCTAGCATGGATCTGTTTTCACCAGAATAAACTCCAGCCAGCTGCTTTTTATCCAGCTGCTGAATGCTGGTCTCTGAAAGGTGATGTTTTTTGGATGTGGTCCTGGTGAAAAGCAGATGTCCTTAGCTTGCTTCTGAGCCTTTCTATCCACACACACGCCTTAGCCCCAGCAGGAAAGGATGGAGTTGTGAATTCGCTGCTTCCCATCTGCCTTCTGCTTCCACTTACCCTCTCACCCACACCTTGGCAGGTCAGGTGCTGTCCCCTGTGCTCAGCTAACAATGCTGATTTCATTCAGCAGGAAAACACATCTCCTTTCCTCAATGTCCAAGCTCTACCTTTCTGTACAAAGCATCTCCAGCACACTGAGTCTTACATTACACATGGGTTGGTTCACTTGGTACAAACATTGTATACACACATGAAGCTTCTTGATTAGGACAAGTCATCTAGGTGGCAGTCACTTCTGAGCTCACAGCTGCTTAGTGATGACCAAATCCCACAGTTTTCTTGGAGGAATACAGCAGCAGTATATCTAGAGCCAAAGAAGCTGAGCATCATTAGTTTTCATCTCATACACAATTGTTTCTCATCTAAGCTCTTCTGTTTTTTCAGAACATTTCTACAGAACAAGGGATGTCTTAACACTATTTATTACTCTTAGAAGTCAATTTTCCCAATATTTTATAATTAAATATTTTAGATATTTATTTATTTATTTTTAAATATAATTTCCATACATTAATTTTGTTTGGTTGATTGTGGGATTTTTTTAACAAAATAACACTCCAGATAACACCTAGACTGAGAAAGGTACACTTTCTGAATTCTGTATTGTGGTTCTTAAAAGCCCAGCAAGAAAACTGTGGTTAAAGTCTAGAACATGATGCTGAAAATTGTAGTTTATAATAGTAATAATTGTATTTAATTGTAAAGGTGCTATATTAGTCCTGGCTTGAATAAGCAATTATTTATGTGTTGATTAGTTCTTACCACAATTAAATTCAGTATATGACAAGGGAAGCCCAGCAAATTAGTGGCCTTGTGTTAGAATTGCTTACTCAGTGCCACAAATTAGCCCCTATGGTGTATTAGTCTATCCACTCATTTATTTTTAAGATTCTTTTCCCCAGGAGCTTTTCTAGATAGCAGGAAAATGGTGTTTAATGGACCTGAGGTTATTTTCACAGAGACATAAATTCTGGGGTTATTCTAATGTACGGCCAAGAATTGTAGGAATAAGGATATTTCTGCTTCCTCTATCTGCTACCCTGGGGTATATTTGAAACATGAAGAATCATGAGAAAGAACACATGATCTGAAACAACCTGAAAGGATTTTCATACTCAGAAAGTTGGGTTTTTTACACAGAGAATCACCAGCAGATCCACAGCAATTAAACTGAGTAAAAAAATACTGCTAACAAAAGGTAAATGCTGGTCTTTGTACCCAGCAGTTTCTTTTAAAGTGATGTACCTCTGTGTTACTTCTCTGAAAGAATAATGACATTTTGCCAAAGAAATGAAATCTCTTTCCAAAGAATGAATTGAACACATTCAGTGTAAAAATTACATTAGCTTGTAGCCAAATTCATTAAAGATACAAGATTCAAAATTATTAATTTGGCACACAAGCTTCTAATAATTCTGTAGAAGTGGACTATCTGTGGGAAATTAGCTCTTGAGCTCTATCCAGAAGGTAATTGTCAGTGGGAAAGAAAAGAAAACTGTATTCTGGCTGTCCAAGGCTGAATTTTTTTTTTCTGCACAGGCACAATAAATAGTTTTTGCTAGAAATAAAGAGACTGCCAAATCAACCTAGCTGAATAAGCCTATGTTGTGCTTTACACATGGGAAAAGTTCTCCAGAACAGTTAATCCCTACAAAAACATTATCCCTGGATTATCACCAGTAGTACTTGCCTTCAGGCAGTTTTCAGTTATTTGTTTCCATTTTCTATACATGTACCCAGTGTTTTTATTTCCATGTGACTGCTCATCTCAATCATTTCTTTGCTCTCATCTATTCTGGGCTTGTGCATGTGCATCTTACATGTTGCCAGAGTACTTTGGGCTATATTTACATTTCCAGATTCATAGAAATATTGTTCTACGTATAATGCTGTGAAATGCAGTACGTAGTCCTAAAAGGACCACTGATTTCTGTGGAGTGGCCTGTGTCACTGCAAAGTACATCAGTGGACTAGAATGCATCTTTTCTCCTTCTCTTTTGTGTGGACAGGATATAAAAATTCCAGGGAAGTCCTGTATGTGGGTGGTGTCAGTGAGTTCATATATCCCCCTGGCTGAAGAAGCCTCACACAGGATTTATTGCCAGCACATTGGTGCAATAAATGGTGCAGCTGGGTCAAGGGACAGCTGAAGTCGTGTTGCTATGCAGACAGGATGTCTTGGAGCCAAAAGAAAAACAAAGGGAGAAAGAAAGTCTTTACAAGAAATGCAGTCCCTGTTACTGTGTAGGTCACTTACTGCATAAGCAAAGGGAGTGGTGACAGTGCTTGTCACATCTGCAGTGGAGTGGAGGCATTATGGTGGAGGGTAAGAGTTTGACCAAAATTAGGATAGTTCCATTAATATAATCCATGATAGATGTGCTTTTTTAAATTGCCAGAACTCATTTATTGCATTAAAACCTGAATTCATGCTATCTTGCTATCCTAAATCCACAAAATGCGATATAATGAAAAAATAAATCTTTTCTCCTAAAGGAACAAAGTACCCTGCTTCTTCCTGGAATGCACCAGAAGATGCAGCCTTGGCATCTCCAAACTCCTACACAATCCTGTCAGGCATGTGGAATCTTTAGACACATCCCCATCTTTTTCTTAACCATAATGTGCTTTCCTTTTCTTCTCAGCTAGCTCATATCGTTCTTCCCTAGGGCACTAGCAAGATGAGTGGTGAAGCCTGATGGGATGTCTGTACCTCTGTTCTTTTCTTCTCCAGCTTTTGCATTTCTGCAAACTTGGCTTTGTGTCTTCAGCATAATGAGAAACTTGCTGTTAGTTGTGCTCATTCAGCCCATGACTGGGGCTTGGTCATTTTATTTTCATTTGTCTCTCTCCTTACTTCAAGACAAGGGCAGTCCAATGTGAGAAAGCCAGCCCAATCCTTTATGCAAAGAAGAACCTTATTGCTGGAAACCTTTCTAAAATATTAGTCTACAAGCTCTGGCAAGATGCTGCATAGCAAAGCAAAATTAATGGACATAATTCAGTGTTTGTTATTCACTGTTAATGGTGCTGAGAAACACTTGAGAAAAAGAACTATCCGGACTCTATTAGCTGAACTAAAATGAAATATGCCCAGAAAGATTTTTGAAATTACTTAATTTTAATCTTTAAGCAAATACATTTCTAATTTATAAAACCAGAGATTGGGTGGGGGTCATTCTTTGTAATTTTTCAACATTTTAATCTTTTTTTGGCAGCAGTGCAAGTTACATATACATGATGGTATCAAACAGTACAGGCTTGAGAAATGAAAGTAAATTTAAAAGTGAAGAAACTGAGGATGGATAAGAGTAAACTTGCTGTAGACTTTGGAAGTTTTAAAATTACATTTATTCTTATAAACCTAAGGGGTTTAAAAATTAAGACAGATGATGAAGATTATGTTGGCAGGGGGACATTATCTAGACTAGGTATTCCATATTTAAGGTTGTACATCTATAATAAAACACATGGTTGTGAGAAGACCTACACTTGCAGCCTTTAGATAAGGCTGTAAATAAACAGATGAAATAGCCAATGGGGCTGTTCAAATCCATGGGAGATCTGACACCTTCTGAGGGACCAAGGTTTGGTTTGCATTTTACCAGTTTCTTGTTTTATAACATCTGATACTACAAAAGAATGACAGATGGCTGTATGGCTAATTTTTTCATTATGAAAATATGGTCACTTTTTTAATCTGTTGTATGGAAATTCTTCTCTCTTGGTAACTCCCACAAGCAAATAAACCATTACCAAGCTGTTCCTGAAGAGATAAACATAATATCTGGAAGCACAGAGAAGATGCTGGATTGGGCACTCCTGGGAACTCCCATTCAAGCCATTGTGGGGTTTTTCAGTTCATTGGCCAAACAAATCAGATCACCACATCTGTTTAGCCAGATGGTCTTTCTAGTGTCATGGGGAAAGTGCAGTCAAAATACTACCCATAACTAGCACAAAGATTGTATTGGCACCTTAATACAGAAAAGGAGCTACATTACAGGAAACCCTTGTTATGATGGTAATTGATGGCAATTTCCTTTTCTAACATGCAAATGAACCCAGCACCATCTCCAACCATGGCTTGGGTAGGTGGAAGCCGTCATGCTGAGTAGATTTACGGTTGGTTTCTAGATTGCAAGGTAGGAACACTAATCTATTAATATTAGAATCA
>PYHW01009698.1:3261211-3314603 GCA_013186435.1 Turdus rufiventris
CAGCTTGCTCAAAGCCTCATCCAACACGGCCTTGAACACTTCCAGGGATGAGACATCCACAGCTTCTCTGGGCAACCTGTTCTGGTGCCTCACCACCCTCACAGTAAAGCATTTCTTCCTAACATCTAATCTAAATCTCTCTTTCTCAGTTTAAAACCATTGCCCCTGTCCTCTTACAACCTAGTCATTCTCCCTCCTTTTTTTAAGCCTCCTCTAAGGTACTGAAAGGCTGCTATAAGGACTCCCACCAGCTCCTTCTTTTCTCCAGGCTGAACAATCCCAATTCTCTCAGCCTGTCTCCACAGGAGAGGTGCTCCAGCACTCTGAGCACCTTTGTGGCTTCCTCTGGACTTGCTGTTAACAGCTCCATGTCCTTCCTGTGCTGGGGACCTCAGGGCTGGATGTGGCACTGCAGGTGGGGTCTCAGCAGAGCAGAGCAGAGGGGCAGAATTCCCTCCTGCCCTGCTGCCCATGAGGCTCTGGATGCAGCCCAGGGCACATTTGGCTTTCTGAGCTGTGGGCTCATGTCCAGCTTTTCACACACAAGAGCCCCAAAGTTCGTCTCTGCAGGGCTGCTCTCAGGGAGTTCTTCTCCTAGTCTGTGTTCGTATCTTGGATTGACTCAACCCATGTGCAACACCTTGCATTTGACCTTAATGAACTTCATGAGATTCTTTTGGGCCCATTTCTCAAGTGTTTCCAGGTCTCTCTGGATGGTATCTCATCCTTCTGTTGTGCCTTCTATTAATCTCAGTCTGACCTGCTTGATAGATCATCAGATCTTTATTTGTTTGTCTATTTTTCTAGCACTTGCCAACAAAAGAGTATTGTGTATATTTTGAATTCATTGTGTATATTTGGGTTCATTCTATTCTATTCTCTTCTGCTTGATCCACTCTACAAACATTATTATTAGTAGTACTATCCTACGTAATTAAAACAGAAGAAGGAAACTATCTTTTCCAAATTATCATTTGGTTGATTATGGCCTTACAAGGAAAATTCTCCCAGATCAAGCTGTGGTTGACTTCTAAGAATTTGCAGTGGCTATCTGTGATGGAGCCAATTGAACAATCAAATGTTGTATGACAATTTTGTGTAGCTAATGAAGTGGATTTTGTCCCAAAAAACCTTGAAAATTCCAGTATTATAAGAGAAATGCATGGGACTTGGCTACTAGTGGGGAGAGCAAAGGCACTTGCAGAGGGAAATGATCTCATTGCAGAATAGATGTATGAGAGACTTGGCAGAAAGCATTCTTGGAAAGAACCTATCTACCTGTATCTAAAGGTGCCAGTTGTTAGATGTCTAGAACTGGGAAGAGGAATCCAGACCTTGGTAAGAGGTATTTGAGAGAAAAGCAATTTTGCATAGCTAAAATAATAATTGTTGTTGCAAACAATTGCAAACTATCATATCAATTTTATAATGTTGTTTGGAACATATAAGCATGTTTTATATCATATCATATCTCATAATACTTTCTTAGCAAATGTGAAAATTGTAGAGATAATCCTATCTCACACATTCTTTATCTTTTTGTTTTTGCTAAATTCAAGTATCCACTGTGGTCATTGAAAAGAGATTATTCCCCATTGGTGGAAGCAAAATCAAACTCTGTGGCCTCAGATGGACAAAGGGAAAGAAAAAGCTGAGATACATGGAAAAAGGGTGCTTTTAGGCATCTGTAAATTATTTATTTGCTTAGCTTAGAGCATATTCATGCTGGGAAAAAAAAGTTTCTGACTTTTTGTCTGACTTTTTGTTGTTTCTGACTTTTTATTAGTTTTGTGATAATTACAATAATTACTTTAGAAGTCAAAACCCAGGAAATTCTAAATGAGACAGTATAATTATAATATATAACCATAATAATGCTTCCTTCCATTCCTCACTTGGGTATTGTGATGCTTAATTAGTTAATGTTTGTACAGCAGTAAAATGCAAAACACCGTAAAAGTATTAAGCATTTTTCCTGTTTCAGTTCTTCAGTATAACCAATTATCTTTCATAAGGTTTTTAAAGGGGATAATTTCAAAAGATCGATGTAAACCAAACTGTATTTTATATCTGTCTTGCTGGGAGATGGAGTGGCAAATCAGTGTTTAATTGCATCAGTATTTCACATGAGCCTGCTGACACTGTGACAATGGATTTGGCCTAGAAATATTTGTTGATTATCATATTTCTGGGCCATGCAACAAAATTAGAGCGTTCTCAGGGGAGCCAGAGACACAGCTGATGAAAATGAATAGAAAATGAGTGTCACAAGCTGACAAACCATCATACTTAGAAGGAGGAAAAAAATGTGAAGAAATAGCATTCTGTTGAAATAAATAAAGCCTTTTGTCAAATATTTAGAATAGAAAAATCTGGTATTTCATCATTTTCCTGTACAGAGTTCAGTGAAGGAAAACAATCTTGTGCCATGTATAAATATGCAATGTATGAACAACAAATGGAGCTAGAACTCAGGGAATGTGGCACTGTAGAGCAAAATATGAGGTTTCAAATTATCTTTAGGTCAAAGAAGTCCTGAAGAAGATCTTTGTATCAAAATAACATACTGTAAGAATCAGTCTGGGTTGGAGATAGAAATAGACAAATTAATTTTCAGTAGGTTACTTGCACCTCTGGGGGTGATATGCAGAGTCTGTCATTTAAAATCCAGAGTGTTCTCCAATAAATCATTATTTAGTCACCCTCATCTCTGCCACTGAGCTTCAGCACAGAATCAAGGGTTGGGATTAATTTTGCCATCTGAAGGCTAGCTTGTTATTTAGGGTGCACTGGACTCAGTGGAAAGACAGAGGTAGTTCCATGGGATTATTCATTTTGTCTGATTTATGCAGAACCACCTTTGTTTCTTTAATAGCTGCTGGACCAAAGGAGAGTTCTCAAAGGAATTAATCTGACCATAAAACTTCATTTTTGAAAGAAATTAATGATGCTATGGAAGCAGCATTCTCCTTTCACTATAGAGGGATTCTGATGTTTCATATCTGTCTTTTAGACCTACACAACTTGGATGCAAATTAATTAGATAAATTGCATGAGGAGTGTGGGCTCACCCCTCAACATGTTACATGCCAGTGATGCAGAAAATATTGAAGTACATGTAGAAAGGGGCAGTTCTCCTCATTGACTGCAGTCATTCTCAAGTTAATTTGTTTCAGTTCGGAGACCATTTTAGGTTCCCTTCTGCTGCTGGTACTGTAGAATTAAGAAGCTTAGGTTGTAATCTGCATGTTTCTGTGAGCACATGGATCTGTGAAACGCAGATTAAAACAGGTACTTTTTAAAGTAAAGATGGAGTGCTAAGCAGTTGGCTTTAGATCCACACTGACACTTGGATCAATGCTTTTTAAAATAAGAGTTAATGAAAACAGATGTTGAAAATAAGAAATCCCAGTTCTATAAAGGCAGTGAAAGTTTTGCGGTTGACTTTTGTGCCTCTATTATTTCACCCATTACATGAAATGAAGATTGGCCTTTTTACTGGTAATCATATGATGGTTAAAATACTGCAATAATCAATATGTTTAAAAAATCATAATTAAATATTGACTCCTACTTTTTTAGACGGTCTCTATTTCTTGTGTCAGGCCAGTTGGATTTGTATTCAAAACTGTATTTTGCTGGAAAGAATTTTTCTAATCGAATGATTCCACTTACTCCACTCCCAGACGATTTATAAACATCCTCTTCTAGCAGGCAAAGGCTTTCCACTTTTGAAACCGCGAGAATTTCCATTATTGCATTTACATGTGCCTCAGCTGCTGCTAAGCAACAGGGCTGCTACCTGCCAAAGCCTGGAGTTAAATCCCAGATCTGTAAAGAGGATGGATAGAAACACAGATGTATAATATACTTAAAATAACAAGTGAGGAATGTGGTTTTAGAAATATGTAGAAATGTGGAGGTATAAGAGGAATACAATTCCATTCTAGAAACATGTGAATAAGGGTGATATAATGTGTTAGAGAAAGTTAAGAAAATCAATCCATTTATTGTATTTTGGTGATTTGTTCTTGAAAACACACTGTGGTCAGATTGGTTTTGCTTTGCCAAACCTTAGCAAGAAGTCTTAAGTGTATATGCAATGTTGGATAGTGGGGAGTAAGGACCAGAGAGAACATCACCAAGAAAATTTAATTTGATGTAATTTAATGCATATAGTATTTCTAAATCATAGAATCATGGAATGGTCTGGGTTGAAGATCATCTACTTCCAACCAAGTTTGATTCATAGTATTTTGCATAGTGATTTTGCTTCTTCATTTAGAGACAAATGTATTTATGTTTGGATAAGAAATGAGTCAAGTGCTTTTCAAAGACTTGATTGGCTTTATTTTCCAATGGTGCTTTTGGTGTTGGCTTTGGCTCACTTGATGGGATTGTTTCTAAGAAATTTTGGGTGTTAAAAATGCTGTTGCATTTAATGGCATTAGCATTTAAGTCTAAGGGTGCATGATCAGTAGTGTTGTACCAACACAAGGCAGAAGATGTTCTTTACCCTGCAAAAAGAGGCAGTGCACGGAGGGGAATGGACCAGGAGAATAAATGTGAGGAGTGAAACAACACCAAGAGCCCCAGAAGCCACAACCCAAATGCCAGCTGCCTTATTGTCGAGTCTTGGGTAATAACAGACAGACTTCAAGGAGTCATTTTGAAAAGGAGGAACTATCCTGCAGTGGGAGGAACGCGTAATGCTGCTTGCTACGAAACTGGAATTGGCAACAGGCAACATCCACTGCTTGAAGCGAAGACCCAGTCTGCATTTGTGCCTTGGTACAATGAAGAAAGAGGTACCATGAAGGCTGCAGTTCAACTAACAGGACAGGCAAATGAATTCTGCAGCAGTGTTAACAGCAGGAAGACAAATTTTGTAGGACAGAGAAAGTTTTCAATGAGCATGTTCAAACTGTTTGGACAGTCAAAGTGCAGATTTTCATTATGTTCAACTGAAGCAGAAGTTCTTTATTCTCTTCTAAAATTTTTTTATATGTTTCCCTAGTTTTGACTGCATTTTATAATTCCTGAAGGCATTGCCTCCTCTAGAATATCACTATATGCCAAGTAACACACTTAACTGTCTTTATTGAAGCATTTAAGAGAAGTTTCCTTCAAAATGGTTACACTTTCCTGCACTTCAAGACAGAGAGTACTTCAAGACAGAGAATGCTTCAAGATGAGAATATAACATCATCAAATATCATTTTAGCCAGGCAGTTCATGCAATAAATTCCTTATTCTTTAGTTCTTTTGGTTGTCTTGAAACCAACATATATACATGCAATCCCCTTAGGAATACTGTTCTAAGAGACGAAGCATTTTCACATGTATTGCTTGTACTTTGGCACACACTGATTTATAAACAAAACTGTTGAAATGGGGCAACAAAACTACTGTGACATTTGAGGCAAAATATTTAGACTGTGAAAACCATTGAAACAAAATTTTATGCAGAAATAAAAAAGATACACATTTATAGCTGTTCACAATAAGAATAGAAAAAACTGGATTTTTAACATAATTCAAAAATATTAGGATTAGTTTATCTTTTTATAATAAAACCACACTGTACTTTTAGAAAAGGATGGCAAATGACATGGAAAAAAGTGACATACCAAAATTCAGATTACATCAACGGTTCAGTCTGACTGAACAAGTTTTTTTCTTTAACACTCAGGTAGCTCTGTCCAATTAATCTGTATTTCCCCTTTCAGCATCACTAGTGTGAAGTCTGAAATGTATCCATTGCTATTTATGTATTTACAGTGTGCTGGGAAAGAGTCAATACTGTGTATTATTTCCTTACCTCTTAGAGGTGTCTGATGGGGTAGGTGGACGTCTGTGTAAAGATAATCTGGTTAATACTATTTCCTTGGCTTTCCAAAGAATCTAGCAAAGGCCTTCACCAGACTGAAATTAGTGTCTCCAAGATTTTTTATAGAAAAGTTATTGAAAAGTGATTAAAATTCTCCCTAGAATCACCAAAACCAAGAATATCTCTACTGAATGCAGAGCAAACTTGGAGAAAAAAATACACCTCAGATAACCCCAGACTTTCAACTCCTCACTTTAACATCCGTATGGAGTCTTTAACTTAATTTTCTGGATTTCTGTGCCTCATAATACTTTATTATTTTTTCTACTATGCTATGTTAATGCTGTTGTGAAGGACAATATATTTCTTAGCCTTAACTTTCTTTATTCCTAATGATTTGCTTAAAGTTGTAAGGAGAAGCAATGGCTATCTCATTTGAAAATCTTACTGCTGTTCTCAGAGCAGTAATTGCTAACTCACAGAGTATGGCTTTTTCTTTTCTCAGGTGTATAAGAGTAGAGAAAAACCATGGGAAGAAAAATAAACCTCTAAAGTCATGCAGACATGGTGGTTAGGGATTTACTCATGGTCTTGCAAAGTTAGGTTAATAGTTGGACTTGATGATCTTAAGGGTTTCTCCCAAAGTGGTTGCATAAAAAACACATCAGGATGACATCAGTCAAGGCTTTCCAGTAGGACTGTTGGAATGGAGGAACTGTGTCTTTGGGTCAACTACCCAAGAGAATGAATCCATTAATCCCTCTGATTTTGGATGAGAGCAGCACCTGCTCTGGCAGTGGGAAGTTGTGTTTGCCAGTGGTTGTGCTCACCATGACCCCATCCGGGACTCCTTGGGGCACAGGGGTTGTGTTGGCACTCCTGAACCAGCAGCTTGTGAAGCTGGGATCATAGGGCAGGTCCAGGAAGAGTGGGTAGCCAGTTCTTATCTTCCTCTGGCATGTAAGAGAATCTTTCTAGCGAGGCTTCCTGATGTCACTGAGCTATCCCTCCACCTTGTGCAGCATGTAGCTGTTATTTTCCATTCCACTGCTGGTGAAGGGCTCAACATACTGTGTTTAATCAATAATTTATGTGACCAGTGGCTATTCTCCATGGTAAGCCTCATTTTTTTACAAGTCAGAGTCCAGTTTATTACAGCATCTGTGCTTGGGTTTGATCTCTTTCTTTGTGCCAGCATGAGAAGTTCATTCTTTGTCTCCCTTTGCCAAGGAAAAGGGACCCAGGATGGATGATAAGATAAGGTCTGTGAGTTAAGCATCCCTCTGTTACACTCAGAATTCAGAAGTGAAATCCAGGTGCTGACAGTCTGTCTCAAAGAAATGAAGCAGTTCCACAGGCAGAGCTGTGATTTGCTCTAGTGGGCTAATTTGGGAAAAGGAGCGTGAACAGCCTATATAGACGAAGAGCACTTTTGGGAAGAATTTGTGCAAACAGCGTGTCCACAGGAGATCCTGAGTGTACCAGCATAATAGAGAGTTAAAGAAACAAAAAAAAAACTAAAAAAATTAACCTAATTGGATAGATTCAAGAGGAAATATATTTTTCGTTTTTTCTTCACACAAGGTGTGTTTCTAGATGCCTGCTGAATGGGATGGTCAGCTTAATCACTTGAACCAATATTTTCAGGGGAGGGCTGATTGTCCAATGAAAAATGTCCAGGAAAGGCAGGGAGGAGGGGTAGATCTGACAGTGGTCCCAGGAAGCATGGCATCCCATGACCCATGCTGAAGATGACTGGGTCTGCCAGTTTTTGATTCCCAGCTTGGAGAACTCTTCCTGGAGCAGGACAACAAAACAAAATCAAACCTTTCCACAAAAAGGGTGTCTCTGTCTCCATTAGAGCACCTAAAGTAGTGCCTTGAAGTATACTGTGGGTTGAGATCCTCTTGACACTTGGTATTAATGTGGTTTTGTCTGTCTCCCTCAAGCTCTCTGTTGTGCTGAGCAAAGGCAGCAGTGCTGGGCTGGGCTATGGCAGAGCTGCTGGCCAAGGTCCCTGTTGGGCCCAGAGTTGGTCTGTCATATCTGTCTGGGCAATATTTGCCGTCTCCTTTCTTAAGAAAATGAAGATGATGTGACTGAGCTGTGTGCACGATTGCAACCTTCTGATGTATCAGGTAATTCACACGGGCACTCAGTTGTGAGATGCAATGATGAATTTCTCTGAGCCTGATGCTAAGGAGGTTATCTGTCCCCTGTTAGCAAGTTTAATAGCTTGTTCAATATCATACTTAATAATGAAACTAAATTATTAACGATTTCAATAAAGTATTTGATATTAACCAATTAAGATTATGAAGCCTACGGAAGCAATCAAGTACTTGTTTCTCTCCCATTCTATTAATAATTTAAAACAAGATAAAATGTATTACATTATTTTTGTCTTATCATTGTGATTTTAAATTTATTGCTTAAACCATAGTAGATTATGATTAGTAGCTGTACATATGGATCTTGATAAACCTCCATGTCTATTATAAGTTTGTAATTCAAGGCTTTGGGTATGCCCTGCAGACTATTTTTGGCTTTTTAGTTGTGATATATCCTGTAACTCTCCAGTGATGTGATACAGTGATTATATGTGGAAGAGGTTTTCATTAATAAAGGCAGTAGCTCTTTTAACATAACTGGTTTTGCTCAAATGGCTGCATGTTTTAAAAGCATTGTTAGATTGACATTTATTTGGGATTTGTGTCTGATTTCTGAGGAATGAGCAGTTCAGTGCCTCAGACAGCATCATGCATGTTCATTGCTTCAAGTCATGAAGCAACAGATGAAGTTCAGTGGCTTCTCTCCCTGTATTCTCCATTGGTGTTATCTTGAGCAGCATCACTCAGTTCACTACTTGATGAACTGTATGGCTTGTGTTAGAAAATAGCTACTTATAAAAGCATAATTAGGGCATAAATAAAAATAATATTGGCAGGTAATATCAATAATCACTGGAAACCATGAACTTGCTAAATGACTTTTTTTTGCGTGACAGCTGAGTTTGAAGCTGACAGTGTGCTTCACTACAACACCTCAGTTTTTATTAGCAGAGAATAATCTTTATTCTTTGCACTGACAGATCAACTCCTGTTAGTCTCCATGTGAATTCAAGTGGTTGAAAGTTTGTGATGAAGGAGACTGGACTGTTTACTGCATCACTTGTCCATTACTGTCACATCACAAGTGCACTTCCCTCTTTGTAAAACTGACCAAATGATCTTTTTTCCAGTTAGATCACTGAAATAATCTTCTTTGGTTCTACTTTGGGATGATAAGCTTTAAATGAGGTTGGGGGGGGGTAGGGCTTTCCATTTGCCTGCTGTTACCAGCTACTGGTGACTGTGTTGGAATTAAGTCTCTGGAGTTAAGCTGTTAATGCCATAAATGATCGATTTATTATCACTCTTTGGAAATTAGTTTATCATGGGAGGGAGCTGAAATCTGTCTGTTGTAAAGTGAAGGGGACAGGTTCTCAGTTAAAAACAAACAAAAAAACAACAATTAAAAAGAAGAAACAAAAACCCCAAAACAAAGTTAAAACACCCAAGCTGAAATGAAGCCTAGAGCTGAGAGAGGAATCATGCCAGGTCTTGGTGCAGGCAGCAGAACAGCTCTCGGTGGGGAGCAGCGGGCACTGATCCGAGCGGTGGCACAGGAGCAGAGGTCCCAGCTGCTCCCTGTGGGAAGGGTTTCCTCCTGCCCTCTTCCCTCAGAGTTCCTCTGGTTGGCTGTGCAGGATTTTAATATTCCCATTAACATCTCAAATGCCGTTTCAGATCAGGTTGGAGAGGGAATTTTTGAGGAAGGTAGATTGTTTTCAGGAAAAATAACCTCTTCTACATGGAGGAGCTGTTGACTTCACAGCCTCTCTGTGCTCAGGGACTGGATGCTCTGGGGACATGGTTTGCAGAATGAGCTGTGTAATCTGGGTCCATATCAGCAGCACAAGTCAGAACTGGGCTGCCAATTGAAGCACCTTTTAAAATGAAGAGCTTTTAAAACACAAAATGCAAGAAATTTATGCACAGTAGAGTCTAGATTAAAGTATACTTGAAGAAATAGTTCTACTTAACGCTAAAAAAGCCTTTGGGATACAATCCCATTTCATCCAACCTGTTTGCAAATTAATTATGCTAAGCAGGCTTTTTAATTACATTGCTTGAAGGAAGAGCAGCAGAACATGTAAATTCCATAAGAGAGAAAGGAAAAAGGTTTCTACTGCCAATTAGGCAGCTAAATTTGACAAAGGCAGCTGAACCATGATGGGGCAGAGTGCGATTATTTTAAATTAAATCTAGAGAAACTCCTGAATTCCTCATTTTTGTTTTTGTCAATGTCCTGCAGTGCTCAGTTGTCTCACACTGGGCATGATACTTTTCCAGAGTTTGAAGACTTTCTGTTTTGCAGCTTTTGACAGGGATGCAAGAGCCTGTAGCACTTGGTTCTTGCTTGGGGTGGGATCCAGGATAATGTCAGATTTACAGCACAATGGAGGTTTCCACGGTGTGCCCAAGTGTTTGTTGGAGGAAGCCAACCAAGAAGTGCCAGGTGCTCTGTGCGTGGCATCCACCACCACCATCTAGTGGTGGTTACCTTCCAGATGGATGGCTGTTTGGAGAGTGCCATGCAGAATTATCCTGGAAATGGGAAAATTCTCACCAGGGGCTACTCGACCTCAATACATTTCTGCATCATTTATTTGTTTACTTAGTGAAAACATGAAAAAAATTCTGTTGGGAAGTCTGTCCCTGTATAACAGCTGGAGAGGCCATGTGTATGATCAGTATAGAATGAAAAATGTCATATGAAAGAACACTGGTATTTATAAGATATTGCTGAATGCAAAATACTTGCAAATGTGACTCTTGAATGTCATGTACACAGTTCCAAAAGCAAGTGGAGGAGTTTTAAAAGGAAAATACTTTGAAAAAATCCAATCAAAACCCATGACTCCCTTTTTGGCATATCTCTTATTCTGAGCAGTTTAAACAACACTGGTGAAGAAGAAGTGTTTGAACTCATAATTTTTAACTCTATACTATTCTTTTTAGACACATATTTGATTTGTCATTTTCACAAACAAATAATCTTTGGACAATCTGACTATTACAAATATCCATGCAAAATGTCCATAAAATGCTTCAAGAGTCTCTCCAGGTTACGAAAGATTGTGTTCAACTTACTTAACTTTGTCATGTTGGAGTCCAAACCAGGGATACATTGGGTGCCTCCAGCGACCACCACCTGAGGGGAGAATTCATCCTACGTATTCCAAATATCCTCCTAGTTTAGGGAGAACAATCTCCTATTGGAGGCGACTGTTTCTCTTCAGTTACTGTTGAGAGAAGCTTGATAAATAGCTGCAATGGAATACCTGGGCTTGGAACGGATAAAGTGTGATAAATTTTGTCCACAAAACAAAGGCACAGCTGTTAGAGAAAAAGAAAAGAAAAAAAATCACAATTTACTCTTATGAATAAAAACTGAATTTTTAAAACAAAAAACAAAACCAAAACCAGCAACAACAAAGACCCTAAATAATTTTTTTTTTTTTTAGTTAAACATAGAAACTAGAGGTTTCTCTTCTGATATGCAATTGGAAAGATTTGTCTTGCAAACTGTAAAATAATCTCTTCTCTCATTTCCCGAGGTGAATGTCAGGTATTTCACATGGATTTTGGAAATCCAGACCTTTGTCTTATTGTAAAGAAAAGGCTTTGAAGAGGCAGCAGTAAGGAATTCTGTTTGCTCCTCATTTATGGGTGGACCCTTTATTCCAATCATGTGAATTCCAGCTTTAACCTCTCCCCATACCATAATCTGGAGAGGGACTCTGGGCTGAAAGGTGGGTCAGTTTTATTAGCCAGGCTGTTTCTGCAGCCCTGGTGCCCTCTGTGACCCCCTTGGGAGACAAAGTGGGACCAACACTGCACATCTTAAATTCTCACTGACCAAGATCTGAGAACCAACTCCATATGGGGAAAGATCCATGCTCAGGTCATCTTCTGCACTGTTGTCCTCCAGGCTTGTTCAGAGCACCTTTTTCCTTCTCAGTCTCTTTTCTGAGGCCATGGCCTGCTCTCTGCCTTCCTTCCCTGGCTCCGTGTGTCTACCCTTGCATCTGCTGGTCCCAGCTTTGTGCTGCTCGTGTTGGAAGGAGCAGCTCTGGGGCACGAGGGATGGTGGTGTGCTGGCCCTTCAGTGGAGCCACCAGCTGGGGAGCTGGCCCTTGGTCTGAGTTCAAGGCAGCAAAGTCACCACGGCTCTCTTTGAACTGTTTTTTGCTGTCTTTATCCTCTGTTCACCCACTAAGATTTATTACCCTTGAGATATATCAGGTTGACACTAATAGGAAATGAAGCTTTTTGGTAAGAGGGTAGAGAGCCTCTGTCAAAGCCCAGTCAGTCCTTGACCTTCCTGCTTAGACTTTTTACAGCATTGCAGTTCTGTTGATATGTTATATTTTGCAGATACCACTAGCAATTAAACAAAGACCACCATCTCATTCTACATGGCTGCCACACAGCCGTCAGATATTAATGACTGGAGTTTGCTATGAGCAGAGCTGGATTAAAATGAGTGACCTACATGTGAAAGACTTTGTATCTCATTTCCTCAAGCTATTCACCCCTAAACTTCTTTGAAATGTAATGCTGTTTCCTGGCTTGCTCTTATTAATCATGTTTGCTGGTTTCTCCCTGCTTTAGTCAATGAAATGTCTGGGATTGATATCTCATGGTCCTCTTTCTTGGATCACACACAATTTCTACCCATCCTAAATTTTATCCAGTCTGGTTGACCTTAAGAGATCTGTAAACTGGATAATAAACCAGAAGTAAGAAGATCAAAGATTTCTACATCTAGGTCACTACTAATAATCCAGTGGTGGTCATTAAAGCATATGCTTAGCAGCTGATGTAAATTCTTTCAATCCCTTTCCTTGTGGTCACAAAATAAAATTGGCACTTTTGATGACTTCAGAGGGTGTTTGGCTAATTAAGAACAAATCTGTGAGCAAGGAAGGCATCTCTTCAGGATTCAACCCTGGTTTAGTAAGCTGCTTGGTGACTGCTGTTGTTTCTGTAAGATGGGAACCAAATAAAGAATCCAGTGTTGAAAAATTAAAATGCTTTGGGCTGTCAGTGCAGCTTAGACCTGCCTGGCCGTGTGTTTCCAATTCTGGCGGAACATTGCTGGTGTGGGGGTCCTACAGAGCCTGCAGCTGCTGCATGTTTCCAGAGAACACTGAAGGAAAAGAGGTTCTAGGCAGAGATCCAAAGCAGGGATGTTGCCAGGGTTCAGCCCGAGTTTCAATCCGCTAGCACACAGATTTTCCAGACAGACTGGTTCAGCAATTGAGATGGTTCCACCCCAGCTCCTGGACAAAGGCAGTGAGACACATGACACTTACACGTGTAAGAGGCAGCTCTCAGTGCTGCAGAGCTGCTGCCAGACACCAGATGCCGTGAAGGAACAGAGAAATGCTTTGAATTTTGTCATGCATGCTTTTGGAAGGAGAGTGATGTTATTAGCAGCAAGATTGTCTCCTGAAATGGAAATACATAATTCAGTTTGTGGTTCAGTTAGTTCTATTAAAACTTTGTCTTTATTTCTGCTGTCAAAATATATTTAGAACAAAACCTTCATGTTGAAGGCAGGAAAGATTAAATTGCTTTTATCTTTTCAAGTTAAACTGCAAAGACATGATGGTGGAAGGGACTCTTGAAGGTACAGCAGTGCTGTAGCCTCCTTGCCGTCCGCTCTCCAGGCAGGGAAGGACGTGCCCACAGGGATTTGATGCAAGCTGAGGAACACGGGGCGACCTTCCTTCCATTGTCATAAATGTTTCCAGTGAAAATGCTCACTGTTTGCAGAGCCTCAGAGCTCTGCCAGTTCCCTGAAGCTTCTTGGGATGCTGCCTAGCTTTTAGCAGCCCAGAAGTGTTGAGCAGCATCAGATGCTGAGACAGTATGAAACTGGCCCCCACTGTGGGAGCTCCTGGAAGGTTCTTCACACTTCATACTCTCCCTCACCTTTGGACAATCTTTAAGTAAAGCTGAAAACCTGGCAATAAACAGTGCAATGGAAAGCAATGAATGGCACAGTATTCAAATGCAAATGACTAAGTAAGTGGTTGGGACTTGTTCAGAAACATAACACAGACATAAAAGCCTCATCTTAGCTCATCAGTTGGCCTTGGCATTTGTTACTAATGCCTAAAACCAAAAACCACCCTTTCCATGGAGAATTTGGAAGAAGATCAGATTCATGATCCAAAGTATTTGGAAACCAAGATCTCACCTGCTTTACATGGAAACTGTAATTCCTGGGCTTTTCAGAGCAGCCAGAAATTTGCCTTCCCTCTCAGTAGTGTGCTATTTGCTTTCATGTCTTGAGAGCTGTAGGTGGTTCAGATTGATAATTCTTTCCAATATCCAAATACCAAAAATGCTGTTTCTTGTAGTTGTGTTTGGACATCTCACTGATCTTTGTGGGGAGAGTTACGTGCTTCCACACCACACAGTGTGAATAACAGGTGGCTCCTCCCAATGTCTGTATGTTGTATAACTGGTGTCTGTGTGTTGTATAACTGATTTGCACCAAAACAATGAGCTTTGCACCTTCTGGCATCAGTCCTGGGCGTATTGTTCATGTGCTGTTTGACTGCAGTGCATGGGCAGCCCCCCGGCGCTCCTGGTACATGTTATACAGGCTGTGCAGAAAACAAATTCCCTGTTTTCACCTGATAGTCCCAAGCAGATGGATCCAAAACATAATAAAGAGATAGGTCAGGTATAAAAGCTGGTAGATGTCTTATTTATGTGTGATCCCACAAGCTCATTTGTTTTGTTGCTTGGCTTTGCAGGTTCTTTGGTGTCCACCCATGTGCGTAGGTTGTGGGATTAGATTGATGTCAGCAAAGTGCTTTGGAACACTCAGAGTTCTGTAGGTGTGAAAACAGCTCTTTTTAAAATTAAAAACCTGCTATTAAGTACACATCTTACAAATTGCTATAGCTGGCTACATCCACTACATCCATTGTTGTCTCTCCTGAGACAATGGGAATGTTGATATCTGTCAGGGGAAAAGCACAAACTGGTTTGCTGTGGCTAGAAAATGTACATTGTCCTCTTATGAAAACACAGCTCTACTGCAAGAGAAACAGCCAAGGATACATTTCAGTTGAAAAGTCAACATATTCTGCCACTCTATAATTATAGCTCAGGTTAGTTGTTGCTTTAGACTGACATCTCAGTGTGCTCACAGGACAACACAACCAGATCTTTCCTATTTATGTACACAGGGTAGGAAAAAAAACTTTTTTTTTTTCCCTTTGGCTCTGCAGTCATCCTGGATTTTAGTCATTTCATCAACTTTCTGAACTGTGGTGTCATTGTATTGCTGTGACAGCTTCAGTTGTATTTCAGCTTCATGACAGGTCTCAAACACGATGCTCTGGCCTCAAATTTACTTTGCATTCATACTTCAGTACCACACCATCCCTTTCTCTCCCTGTAATTCAGATCAGCACTTGAAATAGGTAGCTGCAGATTGCAGATATTTATGCATTATTACTGGATGTGCAACAGGACTGTCTTGTTCATTGGTAAATCTGGAAGGACTAGAGATACATCATCAGTTTAAGACAGAATGAGGAAATAGCACTTTATATTCCAATGAAGAATTAAAATCTTACTCTTCACTGAGATATTCATATGTTCAGCCTGTGGTCATGCAAATCTTCATAACCCCAAGAAATCACTAAGTTCTTATCTGGAATAGGATTTGGGTCATACCTACTGCTGGGCTTTATAGCCCACCTTGGGATTTATCACCCCACTAAGAGACAGCATCTCTCTCCAATGAGCAATAAGCATTGAACTGGTGTTTGTTGGCTAAATGGGACAAACCATTTAAACACATCAGCTCACAAAAATATTTTTTGGGGGACAGTGCTTCCGGAAGAAAAGATGGTATATTCCCAGATGAGATGTGTAGGTCCTGTGGCACCAGTTAGATACCAGGACTTTTCCACAGCTGAGAGGGTTTCCAAAATGTACTGAATGAGAGAAGCCAGATCTAAACATTTTTTAGGGTAGGGCTGGAAAGAGTATTGATGCTGACAGCAGGTAGGAGTGATTAAATTGGAGACCTTCTCTCTCTACCAGCAGGGTTTTATTTAGATTGAATTTAGACAATTTTCTTCATGAATAATCTGGACAGCTGTGAAAATCTACCTTTTTCAGTGCTTGCTTTGAGTATATGCTCACTGTTTCCCAAATGATGAGAGCCAAAACCTTGACACAAGGAGTCTCCAGCTGGCAGACTTTTGTGAAAATATCATTCAGCTCTGGGAGCTTCCAAAGAGCTGACTGTCTGCTGACATTCCAACAGGAGAGACTGCACTATTGGAGGTGCAGGCTCTTGCCAGCACTTGTGTAAGAAAGGAAGAGCAGAACTACCTCTGAGAGCAGTCCTTGATTGACATTCATAAAAATCAGAGAATTAAAATACTGCTCCTAACTGCTAATGGTGTCTTCTTGGGTGAGTGCTTAAAATGTTGAGTTGGAGAGATCTGGAGCTGTGGTTTAGGATTTTACCTTCTTTCCCATGCAGTGTCTGTTCCCAGGGTCACAGCAGATGATGCTGCTAAATCTGCCCTGGCAGCTGGACTAGGTATCCTCTGGGCTCCATCCCAGGTACAGCAAGAAATGCCAGTGTTGTGGTTCCTAGCTGGACCCTAGACCCCAGCCTGGCACTTAAGCTTGTCTGTATTTTGACAGCACTAAAAAGCATTGGCACCCATTAGCTTGGTGGGCTATTGTTTTTCTTCAGACATGTCCTGTCCATATTTCAAGTTTCTTCTCTCTTAACAGGGACTAGACACAATTCTCCTGTGTTTCTCATTCAGTCAGTATTTGGTACTTCCTCAGTCTGGCTGCTTTGTAGAAGGTCATTTCCCGGGCATATTTCACCCTTAGGTGTTTGGAAGTCTCTGAGGAAAGATGCGAAGAATTTTGAGATTTCTTTAGGAGGAAATCTGATTGTAACTTTGGTTGTGAAGATGCTGCCACCTCTTCATAAAGATCTCATGCTATAAGAAGGGGGAGGTTGCCCTGTTTTTGCAAGAACATGAACTCTAAATCAGTTTAAATGCCAGCCCTGTCATGTATTTTTAAATAAGATGTCACATGGTGTCTCTGTGAAACTCATTGCAATCTAGACACAGCTGCCGTAAGAAAGTGGCTGTTCGCTGAATGCCTCTTACAAATGGGTTATTAAATGTTTAGAGTCTTTCACCTCTAAAATCCTTTGATCATCAAGAAGACTCTAAGATAGGAGTGTGTTGAGAAAATACAATAGAGGAGGAAATTCAGAAAAGCCTCCATGCTGGAGAAAAGGCCTCTTACCTCTCTGTTAATAGCAAACAATTGAGAGAATGCTTTCTTGTTTAATTCTCATCTTCTTGTGACTTTGGTTTTGATATTTTTTTCATTTGTTTGAGAATTTAACACCCTTCTAGAAGAAATTCGTTGTATTTTTTCCTTAATTACGTTTGATAAGAAATGTGAGTCCATCAAGTAAGTGTAAAATCTGTGTTGTTGCTGTGCCTCTAAAAACAACTTTTCTCTAGAGAGCATTATATGCAGTCAGCTCACAGAGGGGATATGAAAGAACTTGTGGATGTCAGGAACAGGGCTGTATCCCCCAGCTGTAAACTTTAAAAGGCTGCTTTGGGAACTGGCTTCACCAAGAACAGTGTTCCTCGGAGGCTCCCTCTTGGCAGGCATAAACCAGAATCCTTTTGGAAAGCAGTTGGTAGCAAAATAGGTTGGCCATGATTACACTGTTTATTGTTCAACCATTAATGTCTATACAGCTTTTTAAACATCTTCATTGGCTCTGGGGTACAAGAATATTAAGGATGATGCAGTGTGCTGCTCTCACAAGATAAGAGTGAACTTCTCCAAAGGCACATATGACTAATCAAGCCTCCTCAGAGTTCTCACCCCAGTACCAACCTCTTTTTCTGCCACTGTTTTTGTTATTGTGTTCGTGTGTGCTTGCTAAGGACTGAGTAGCTGTTGCTTGTGTATTCATGAAACCCTACAATCTGATTTATTTAACATGTTTACCAGGATACTTGGAATGGGGAGAGGGACACAAATCTATTACTCATATTCATTAATCAGTGTGGAAAAGTGAAAGTTGCTCCCCAGTGTGAGACAGTTACTATAATTATAGTGCTGGGCAGTTCAAATTGCATCACTCTACGTTTTTGAGCGTGTTTTTGAGGTAATGTTTATTAATGGAAAACACTGATTATTATACATCCCTCTGGCTATGCCTTGCCATGTCTATAAATAGATTTTGCATTTTGATACTTGCGATTTTGTTTAGTTGGACTTCCAGATTTTTAGAGATTTTTTTTGTAAAAATGATGGGAAAAGTTCACATAGATCTGATTTTGAAAAGAAAGTTCATTCACCACTCCACTGAAGATGTCAGGTTTGCATTTGTCATGCTCAGAATTTTATGCACAACTGAAGTGGTGCAGGGATCTTCAGCTGGTCTGGTGCATAGAGGGAAACTTAATCCAAAGGCAAACATGTGGCTGCACTAAGCTTCTGTGATAAATAAAGCAGCGAAGAATCAGCATCAGGGAAGTGTATTCCCTAAGTGCTTTTTGTTGTGTCTTCCTTTCAGATGACTCCCAATTATGTTATTGAAACTTTGGGCTCTGTAGTGATGTAAATAGTGCATGCAATGAGATATCCTGGTGTTGGAAGAATAAGCAGGGATAGTAGCTTTCTTTTGTGCATGCATATTGATGCTTTTTTTGTGAGTATAGTTTTTCTCACTTTTTAGAAAAAGATAATTTTTAATTAAAGGTAACTCATTCTCTGCAGATTTTAGAATGCATCTTATCTTTTTATCCTACCTATCCCTTGTTATGGTCTTACTGCATTCTAGTGTTAAGTTTTTCACAGACTATGTACATGAATAATTATAAGATCTTGAAGGAACCAAGTGGCAGGCCATAGCTGGTTGGCTTTTTTGTAACACAAGAGGTTACAATATTCATAGTGTTTTTTGCATCAGTGGTAGTTTAATCATGGGGAAAAGGAACTGAAATTCAAAGTTTCCATGCACTGAAGGATTTCAGGTTACATCAGCAGGCAAATGCAGGAGAGGAGGCAGTCTTGCCTCTCACTTGCAGTGCTCTAAGTCAAAAAGCAGCATGTTCCAGTTCACAGTAATAGGTCCATGGATTTCCCTAAATTGCCCCCTTGTGATCATGTCTGATACCTGGAAGAGTGGACAAACCCATAGAAACCCACTGGAAGTTACCCTGATACAAAGTTACTGAGGAAACAGAATCTGTGGGTCATTTTCCCTCTCCAAAGATCCAATTCATGGAATATCACAAAAATCTGCAACCCCCCAGGAGCTGCTTGGAGTTGATGGGCATGAAATCTGGGAGGAACTCTACTCTGTGCAATGACACTGTCTTCTTTAGCTGGTCTCTTCTCTGACAAGGAGACACCTTTGGGAACCATGTAGAACTGAATATCACTGGTACCAAAATCCACATTTTGTCTCCATTGGCTGAGCACAGCCAGTACCAGCACAGCAGCAGCAGGTTCAAGGAGATGGCATCTCCATGTGAAAGCAGTTATCCATATGGCCCACAGGAGTTTTTCTACATCTCTTTCTACAGAGAGAAAACAATGAAAATGATAGAAAAAATAAATTGTATGTGATGAGGATTTTCCCTTCTTGCACCATTTTAGACAAGGAACAAGAGTATGATGCTCCTTTTTATGATTCCAGACATCCTTTGAAATTCTTTGTTCAAGACTTCTTCCCCTTAGGGGAGCTGCTCTGTGAGGCTAAAGCCAAGTGTACCTGAGAGCTGCCATTGCTTGAATACCTGTGGTTTATTCTAGACCTGCCTGTACAGCTTCCTCATTCCCAGAAGGTGACACAATGGGGTGCACCATTCCTATCTGCTTCCCCACCCTTGTGAAAGTCCTTTCAAGTCACAAATAAAAGTCTTCCAGCTTCCTTGAGCTGTATTTTCCTCTTTCTTTACATGCTGAGCTTTAGGTGTTATCCAAATGCTGCTCAACCATATTGATACTGTGACTATCAATAAAAGTAATATCCATGTGGAAATGCAAATGTGCACAGCACTTCATGTAAATTAAAGTGAGTTTTCTTAAACATCAGTGAGTTCAACAGTATTGTCCCATTTCTAAACAAGAACTGATTTAGTCCATCCCCTTGTCTCTTTATAGATATACACATACAGATTCTCCAGGTGTATCTATAGGTATAGATGCACGATCCCTTGCACCCGAATGCTGCTATTTCAAGGTTTTTATATCCTGTAGGGCTTGTAAGTCTTGGCCTTGACCTTTGAAAGGGATTATGTTATTTGACAAGGATAGATATGGACAAAAATACATTATCTTGGAAAGCTGTTTTCTTAAGACTGCACTATGGTAAAAGACTCTTTATTAATTAATATTAGTTTCAATAAGAGCAGAATTGGAAGAGTTACAGAGGGATGAACTTCATAGGCTGTACAGAATTTTTGCAAGGCTACCTGAAAACCTATCTGCTCTCAGCTTCATTGCAGAAGAAAAGCTTTAAGACAGACCTTGCAGCAATTAGAAGCACAGACTAGATTTTAAATGATTCAAATTTTCATTTCAGTACAGTTCCTTTGTGAATTGCTGGATTGCTTTAAAACTCAGTACTGAAAATAAAAGTCAATAGGATATGCCTAGGGACAGCAGGGAAAAAAAAAACCACACCAAGTTGTTTCCTACCTGTCTCTTCTGTATTATGTCAACTATTGCTGCTCTTTGCCATCCTTCCCAACTCTCCCCTTTGGCTTTGGGATCTATTCCATTCCCTTTCCCCTTCTCCCTTCTGGAAAGCATCAGTTCTCTGATAAGCCCAGCTACAGCCATTTTTCTTCTCTTTCTGCAGTTTTCTTTCTGCAGTACCAGGCTATAACAACTCCATATGTAGAGGAATTTTAGGAGGACACATTACATAAGTATATGAGACAGTCAGATATTTCAGGCGCAAGTATTTTTCCTGTGGTTCCATCTGTATATTCATGAGATGGTTGTCTCAGACTTTAGTGACTCGTGTTTCAAATCCCTTTTTGGCTGGAAATGGCTTCTGTAGTCCTGTTCTTTTGGGCAATGTGCACTAAGGACTTCACAACACAGCAGGCACAGCATTCAAGTTAATGCTCTGAACCTTGGGAAACTAAAACTCACTGGGAAAATAAAGTCTTTTTTAGAAATGAAGTCAGATGATCTTTACCGGGGGGAGAAAAAAAAAGGACGGGAAAAAGGATATTTCCCAGTGTATCCTCCATTTGGTATGTTCCCAGATTCCTGGAGAGATAACATGGTGTCAAGACAACAGAAGCTGTAATTAGGCCTGGACATAGACACAATACAGGATCCTGATAGCCCTGTGCTGTCGCTGACCTTGGGTAGTGGAAGACTGTGCCAGACTTAAAATAAATAAAGTGTTCCAGTGCTGCTGCTCAGTTAAGGAAGATCAAAGAGAAATAACATTTAATCAGTGATAGTTGTGGCGTTAAGCACTAGCAATACTGATTGTTTTGATGAGAATTCTCCCTGAAGATTTTTTTTTTTTATTAGCACTGAGTAATAGCTGAGCTGCTTGTGTATTGACCTATAGCACTACCACAGCTCAATTAAGTTTCTTATTGTCCAAATCTAATCAGAAAAAAGCTGGGATTGAAAATCGATTCATTTCCTGCTAGTTAATGACTAATTCCCCACAAATGTGAATATAAAGATTAACTTTTCAGGTTGAATGTTTTTTTAGAGGTAGACTCTGCCAGATGGGTGTTTGTGAAGAAGAAGCATGGCTCCTCTTTTCCCATCCATCTTCCTCCAATCTCTTGGTGTATTCTTGCTTTTTAGTCTTCTCTTATCTCAGCCTGTGGTTTGTGCATTTTCTTTGGTCTCTTAACTCATGTCTCACACTATTGAAAGGAACTGTATTGATAATTCATGGTCAGCTCCTAAATTCTCAAATATTTATTCTCCATATTCTTCAAACGACCATTTCTGTCACCTGCACGACAGAGCAGCTTTGTCCTTAACCATTATGTAAGGGTTAGTCACAGTCTTTGGGTCTTGCTGATCCCAGTTTGGCCTGTACAAGTTATGAATTTTCCTGGTAAACAGAAGTTACATTTCTTGGCTCATCTAAATATTTCTTCTTTATGTAAAGAACTAACAGCTGTTTATAAACCTCCCCAAGTGTCTCTGCATGCACACGTTCACAGCACATGAGCAAACATCCATGAGCAAACATCCATGGAGTTTGGCAGCTCTCTCTACTTTTTATCCCCCAAAAGCCAACTGCTTGGCTTTTTTTTTTTTTGTGCTGGCCCTTGACAACGCTTGTTCTGCTCCTTGCACTGGCTGTGCCCCCTCCTTTCTCTTCTCTGCTTCAGCTCTCAGCAGAGCTGAACCCCAAACAGGGCAGAAGCTCGGTGCCATCTCCTGCTTTCCCACCTCCTGCTCTCTGCTCCCGCTCCCACACCAGCTCTGGAAGCAGTGACTGAGTTGTCACCTGGCCACGTGTCACCAGCATGCCCTCCTTCTTGTACACTAGTGTAATTCTGGTTTTCTCTATTTTATAGCAGAATTTCCTTTTTAATAGAAATGCATCTCAGTATCCTGTGATTAAACATCACGCGGAAAACAAAGCACTACTCAGGCCAGTCTGTAGATTTGCTCCCCCCCATCCTATTAAGGATGGAGAGACCTTTTCTTTCCTAACCCCTCCCTATCACTGTGGAATTTGGGGAAGTCTATTTTGGTTGGGCTTTTTTATCCATACTAAAATTTTGTTTTAGCCACATGCTAGAATTTTAGCCATATTCTTTAGCATATGCTTCATGCTTTTGCAATAATTCCATCCCTAAGATGATCTGAATGAATTGATCACTGATTTGCCTGTGAACAGCATCACTTCAAAGAGGCTAAAGCAGCTGCAAGCAATCATGTTAATATTCCCAGGTATTTGATCAGTTTCCCCAAGAGTTATGTACAATTTGTAGGTGTTATTCACTAGATATTCTGATTACAGGACTGATTACTGCCCTCCATACAGCAGAAATGTGTCCAGAAACACAGTGGGAGCTAAGAATCTGCAAGACAATCCTCATACAAAATTTAGAGGCAGATTAAGGGAATTTTTTTTTCAAATCTTCCTTTTCTTAATTGGCAGTTGACTGTAGAGATAACACTTTGTTCACACCCCAGCATGTTGATCTAACAGGTTATAACCTACAAAGACCAAGCAAGAGATGAATCCTAGAATGGTTTGGGTTGAAAGGGACCTTAAAGATCATCTAGTTCCAACCTCCTGGGATGGGTAGGGACACTTTTCTCTAGACCAGGAAGGCCTTTCACCAGATGAGACTGGAGAAAAAGAAAGGAATGAACAGCGTTAGATCACCCATGGAACTGGCTGGTTTAGTTTGTCTTGATTTTTGGACAAAAAGAGTAAATCAGGAGACAATGCTGGTGCATGGAGTGCCTTTTTCAGTGGCAGGTTGCAGTAGAAGGGAACTTGATGCTTTCCTATGTAGATTGATCACCTGGTCAAGGGTTTGCAGGGTACACTGAAAGCTGAAGGTGTGTCTGAAAATCCCAGCTGTATTTCTTTACTTTTTTCTGAAGTATTCACGGAGGTCATGCAAGTGGCAGACTAAACCACCTTCCTTATATTCCCTCTGACAAAAAATTGGTGTTTGTCTTTCAGAGATCCCTGTCTCCCACTGCCATTTGACTTAGACTGCTCTGAAAGTAATTAAAGCCTGTGCCTTTATACTTTGCTAAAGCCTCAGCGTGTTTTAATAGTAAAAAAAAATGTTTTACCAGAGCTGGCATCTTTTGCTCTGTAATTGTTTTAGTTTTCCTTACTTCATGTCTTATTTATGAAGAGTTTTAAAACAGGCCAATGGAAATCTTCAAGGAGGTTTTTAAACAAGTTTTGACAATGTTTTTGAGTTGTTCTGAGCTAAAAATAATACAAATCAGCAGGTACAGCCTGGAGAGCAGTGCCTTCAGTCCCTAAAGGACCTTTTACTGCATTTGCTCCCTACAGGAAGACAAATAGAAAAAAAATTAGAAAGGTTACAGTTCCATATGATGCTGTAAAGGCCAAGACTTAGCTAAGCAGTGCCACTGTCTTCTTCACCTCAGAAAAGAAAAAAATATGGTCTTGTCTATAGTAAAAAAATCAGAAGGATATTTTTCTCACTGCTACATGAGGCTAATAGTGTGACCAGCAAAGAGGTAAGCACAGCTTGCTCCTCCAGTGGTAGACTGAAAAATATGTTCCAGAACAACTTAAAAATGGTCTTCAGCATCTTCTGCTACTGACCCAACCTAATTCCCCACTTTGTTCTTGGACTCTTACATGGTTTTGGGGTATCTGACACTTCTCCTTTTGTGTGGGCATGCTTTTTCACTGTACTTTCCCTCTTTGGTCTCACCAGTATGTTTGGACCATTTTTGTATTTTGTTTTTCTGGGCAGTGAACAGAGCAGTCTCGGTTCCCTCCAGGTATTTTTTAAATACCTTTTTTTAAAAGAGACTGTAGAGTGACAGTGACAGGAACAGAGATCAGGCAGCATCCTCAGCAGCAGTCAGCTCTGAGCACAATTACTTGGAAGACTGTAAAATTTCGGAGTGTTTTGTTCTACATACATCACAGGACAGTCATCAGCATTGATTTAAAAAGCAAAAGATTTGTCCTTTCAGCATTGAACAGCCAGCAGACTCTCTAGAATAAAAGGTGGGGAGACATGGAATTCATGGTGGAATACAGGCCATGAGCGCCATTTCTTAACCTCTCAGCAGTGGACTGGAGAAATGCACATTCTACACTATACATAAAATTAAAAATCACCTATGTTAACACTCAAAGCTGGAATTGGAGGGGGAGCTGGATCATGGAGAAAAGGAAGCAATGAGGAACCTGAAAATAAGGTCTAAAACAATAACATGTTTTAGGTAACATTTTCAAACTTTGTTCTGCCCCTGAATGCCAGGCTGTGAGCCCAAGGAACCTTCCCATGGAGGGAGCTCTCCTTGCTCTGACAAAAGGTTGAGGTTGTTGCTAGAGCAATTAAAGAAGGTCTGGCAACTGCAGCCACTGAAATCCTGAATTGTATTAGAGAACCCAAATATCTTTATATCTATTGATGAGCCCAGTCATGATCATATCTAAAGGCAGAAATCAGAAAGTACAGAAGGAGCTACAGCAGTACCTCGACTGCTCCATCAGTTTTGATTATCAAAACAGAAACAGGGCTTGGGTTCAGTACAGGCACAGAAGTTACATTTTCAGGAGGAGACAATACCAAATGCTCTTTCAGGGAAAATAGAAAGCTGAAGGAAACTTTTGGGTTGGAACCTCTGTGGCAGCACAGCAGTGGCTGACATGACCCACATGGTCACATAGTGCAAGCAGCTGGCTGAGCTCTAAGTTTTGCATATTTAAGGCAAGACACAGCTTTGGATGGAGAAATGGAAAATTGTAAAATGCAGGTCCACTTCAGCTGCCACTGAAGACTTCCCTTCAAACTTACATTATAAATGCAATATTTAATAAGAATTGGAATTTTAAAAAGAACAAAGTTAGATGGCTCTCATATGGGGAGTAATGCAAGGACCAGGAAAACCTCCATGACATGGTCATTTAACATACTTGGTTAAACTACAGCCAATTGCAGTGTTCACTGAAGGATATTAAGATTATAAACATGAAAAGCATTACACTGTATTATTTAACTCAATCTGTGTTTTCATCTTGTGTACTTGAATGCTGGTTGGCAGAACAGAACATATGTTCATGTGGGTTTTTATGTTATGTGTGGATTATTTTTTTTAAATGAATGAAGTTATATAAGAATCCCACACATCTATTTGGTTGCAACATGTCAAGGGCTGGTTAAAATTCTCTTAGAGTGCACCCTGGCTTCTTTATTTCATAGTCAGAGATTATACACAATCTACCATTTACACCCTACTTTATGTTAAGATTCATCTAGTTAATTTAGCTTTAAAGTAGGATTATATATATTTTTATTATAGCTTGTGGAAACCTGAGATATATTTGTAGAAATAAGTTTTTAATAATCATTCCAGTATAACTATCAGGGAACATTGCAGATTCTCAGTTTCCCACAAAGCTCACCAGCCACTCTTCACAGATGCCTCACTTTGGTGTTTTGCAGTCAGGTATACAGCTCTCTCCTTTGCATTAACACAGTTCTATATATTATGTTATTTTGCAGTTCTTTCCATATGGAGATGCTTCTAAGTTTGCCCAGCACGCCTTCCGAACCTTTGATAAAAACGGAGATGGGACCATCGACTTCAGAGAGTTCATTTGTGCCCTGTCCATCACCTCACGAGGCAGCTTTGAGCAAAAGCTGAACTGGGCCTTCAACATGTACGACCTGGATGGTGATGGTAAAATCACAAGAGTGGAAATGCTGGAAATTATAGAGGTGAGATCAGTATGACACTCAAAAATGCCACAATGTTAATAAAATTTGATTCCTTATTCACACAGACTTTAGGTTTAGGCTCACCAGAGGCTGTACAGTACATTAAATGCACATTACACACATTAATCCTGTGGTACAGGATTAATGTGCCCAAGTGGTACAAGAACACAAACATGTTTGTTAATAGATGTAATCTTGGAGAATTGCAGAGTACATATGTGCATATAAGCTTTTAAATATCCTGAGATTTTTTTTTTCCTGATGAATGGATTAATCACAAGAACAGCACAGCACAGGATTTACAAAGCCCATCTCAAAGTCACTTGACACCCGTGAAATTATTGGACTGTAGCTCAAGTAGTTGAAGCCTCACTGGAGATTAACTTCAGATGATTACAGAAATTTACAGGGATAAAAACACACCATTTTAAGTGAGCTCTCACAGATGGGCTTTAAGATGGCCACAACATATAAGAGGAAGGATAAAGTTTACCACCTGCGTCATCTGCCAGCATCTTACCACAGTAGTTAATACCAAATTGTGCCCACATGTACACACAGAATCTTATTTAAGGATGGTGACTTCTAAAACTAATTATTCAGCATTTATGTGAAATATTTCAACTAAACAATTGATTCAGAGAGTGTTACAAGACTTTTACAATGTGAAACAGGAAGCCAAAGAAATTCATTTTGGGATGTCAAATGTAACACCAAAATAAATGTACATCTAAAGAAAATAAAATATATTCTTCCTTGCTTTAAGTATCTGGACTTTCCATTCTAAGGGGGAGGGGTGGGGAAACAAACCCACAAATGCAATCTTTAGAGAAATTTGCAATCATTTTATTGTTAGAACATATTTCCAGAATTTGATGACATCAAAAAATTAGATTGATTTTCATGCTGAATTTTCCACTTGGTTTCTTTCCAAAGGCCATCTACAAAATGGTGGGCACTGTGATAATGATGAAAATGAATGAGGATGGTCTGACGCCTGAGCAACGGGTAGACAAGATCTTCAGTAAGATGGATAAGAACAAAGACGATCAGATCACGCTGGATGAATTCAAAGAAGCTGCAAAGAGTGATCCGTCCATTGTATTACTCCTGCAGTGTGACATTCAAAAATGAGCTTGTGTACAACGCGTCATAGACTGCACAGAAGTTTAATGTTCCATTCAGTTTGCAGCTATTTCCACACACACAAAAATTTGCTTGGACTACCTATAAATGGACTTGCTTCTTGTGTTTGAAACACTTGTGTGCATGAGAATGTCATTTGCTAAAGAATTTTAAAAGTATATATTATAAAAATAAACTGCCACAACGTGATGTGTGCAATGTCATTTCATAACAACCCTCTTCCTCTGAAGCCTGTGCAGCAGGCCTGTGCTGCAGTGAATTATATTATTTATTGTTCATGTTTTACTGATGCTAGCTCTGTGTCTCCTAGGCTGAGTAATGTTAGTGACACTGAATTCCCATGGTAATGTTAACTGTTTATTATAAATCATGTCACCATTCTGCTGTAAAGTAGTACTGGACAGACAGAAGGGAAGAGCTCCTCGGCCCCCAGGTCTGATCCACACGTGCTTGTATTGTCAGTGGATATAAATGTACTTCATTTGCATGCCTTTTAGGTTTGCCTTAATTCTTACCTCATTTGCATCCCTTCAATCTGGAAAGAGCTATGTCAGAGGAATGCAGTATATTTAAAAAAAAAGAAAATCCTGCTAAAATTTACCCTTTAACTAAGAATATATATAAATATATATATATAATGTTTAAAATATTGTTTTATTGCAAGTTTAAAGGTTTTATTGGAAGTGTATTGATCTTTGCCAGAATTTTCAAAAGCTTCCACAGAGGTTGCAATATATATGTCCCAAAATAAATTTATAACATTTGACCTTTTCCCCTAATTCTTATTTCATGTCTTCAGCATGGTAATAAAAAAGAAAAAAGTTAAATCTCTTTAATTATCTGTCACTGTACACTGGGAAGTATGTATTTCACTACTGAAGCATGAAGAAAACGACTTTGTACTCACTCACTGGAGGAATCATACTATACAAAACCAAAAGTTGTAGTTCTTGTGTTTAGGGGTGGAGCAGCTGTTGATGCTCTAAGATGCTACTGCTAAGATTTACCAGCACAGCTACTAGACCTGTGCTGCTTTTTAAGCTGTGTGAGCTAAATACAGTTTATTTGCTCGGCCTAGACCTGTTTTTTAATGTTTTTCCCTCCTGAAGTAAGAGACATTCCTCTTACCATCTGACACTAAACTACTCTGTGTCTTATATAAACAGACATTGTTAAAAATCATTACTGATTAATTAACCATGAAGTATGATGATAAAGGAGGGATAGTGAGGAGAACCAACTTCCTCTTCAATTCTATGTGCACAAATCAAGTTTCTCTCTATCCTGTGATAAAATCTGCACAGCCTTGGGAAAGGATGAAGAACTATCAGACTGCAGAAATTGCAGATTAAAACCTTCCTATGCCCCATTTCCCTGATGCTTTAAACAGTTGGTTGCTTGCTGGATTAAAAGAGAAAAAAAAAGCAATCTGAGCATCTTACAATTGCATGTTTGATATTTCTTCCTTACCTTATGAAGAAAAGAGACCGTACTTTTAATAGCTAAAAATCAAACAATAAAACATGACACAAACCAAATCATTCTCTGTATTTTCAAATTTAAAAAGCAAAACTCATCTTAAAATTAAAGGGAAAAGAAAACAAGCAAGAAAAAGCAGTTTTACACAGCTTGCTAAGCATTGTTGTGTGGGGGGATCACAGGATTGCTGCCACAATCACAGCCATCCTCTCATTTTTCAGTTGTCTTGTATATTCCAAACAAACAACAAAAGCAGAAATATCAACTACATTTTCCAATATCAGAATTTTACTTACACTACACAGATAATTGTTCTTAGCAAATTAGGGAGGAGCATAGTTCATGCATTTGGCCCTAACTTGAAACACACATTCTAGAAATTGCATACTTCTGAGAAGGACATGCCCACCTTGAAAACTTCTCAGATTTTATGCCTCTGGTTTACATATATGAGAAGCAATTTCTCATTCTGTGTTTTCCTGCATCTTGAATTTATGTAGCTAGACAGGCTCCATTTACTTTAGTGCAGCATTAAGCAATGCACTGCCATCCAAAATGGCCAACAACTCAAAAATGTAACATCAGCACTGCAATCTTCTCTCTAAGCAGCCACTAGAGTAAACTTTGTATTTAAAGAACCAAGAATATCATAGTTTTGAGACCTTAGTAGGATCACTGCAAAAATAAGTGCATCCATACAAGGGTTTCAGTAAGTGTTTATTCAGAATTAATTCACCATGACAATATGCTTATAATAATTATACAGTCAGGAACACGTCCTCATCGAGTACAGGGGTAGATTGGAATGAGTACAATGTGCTCATTTGAATGAAAGAGCAGAGTTGTTGCCACCTCCTCCAATATTTCAAGTAAGTCCAAAAAATTTGGGAGAAAGCCGAAGTGTTAGCTCAGTAGGAATGTACTAATTTTCCTTTAGCTCTTTTCTCCACATAACTCATTACAGAAGGCTAATGAAGATAAATGCTTTACTCTTTCCTACCTCTGCAGTCTTGCCTTTTTTCTTTGGATGCTGAAGAAAATCAAGGGGAAATAATGCAATGCCATTCTATTTCATACTGTAAAAGAATCTAAAATACACTCTAATTTCATCATAAAATCGAGTCAAGCTAAACATGTGGCTCGTGATCATGTCCTAGAATCAAATCATGGTTTGGGTTGAGAGGGACCTTAAAGATGATTCAATTCCAACTCCCTGCAGGGACATCTTCCATTAAAACAGGTTGCCCAGGGCCCCATCCAGCCTGATGTTGAGCACTTTCAGAGATGAGGTGTTCACAACTTCTTTGGGCAGCCAATTCTACTGCCTCACTACCCCCACAATAAAGAATTTATTCCTTATATTTAATCTAAATCTACTATCTGTCAGTTTAAAACTGCTCCCCCTTGTCCTGTCATCGCACGCCCTTGTAAGAAGTCCCTCTCCAGTTGTCTTGCAGCCCCTTTAAGTAATGGAAAGTGCTATGAGGTCTTTCTGGAGCCTTCTCCAGGCTCAACAGGCCCAGTTCTCAGTTTGCCTCCATAGCAGATGTTCTCCAGCCCTCTGAGCATCTTTGTAGCCTCCTCTGATCCTGCTCCAAGAGGTCCATGCTCTTCCAGTGCTGAGCACCCCGGACCTCCAGGCAGCATCTCACAACAGAGAGCAGTAGAGTCACCTCCCTCAAACTGCTGGTTCCAGACAAGTTTTGCCAAGTATGCACTTTGTAAGGTGCCCCCCAGTATCTTCACATAGTCCTTCGAGTGAACAAGCAAGAGATTTTACAGCAAGCAAGGTTATTTACAGTCTTATGACTCTCAGGAGTCTCCAAACTCCTCTGTAGTGGAGAAGCAGGTGGACTCAGAACCCTGCAGGTAATTAGTCAAGGTCTTTTAGTCAAGGGTCTGTTCAAGATGAAGGCTGGAAGCAGGTCACTCCACATGACCAGGAGGAGTTCCTCTTCCTGAAAACAAGCAGAACTGAAAGCTTCAACAGGTATGAGGGTCTGGAACTGGGCCAGATGATGGGGTGGGTAAAGGTCCTTCTGGGACAGAGGGGCCTCCTAAAGCAACACATCCTGTACCCCACATCCAGACCTGCTCTGTTAACAGGAAAAGGGCAGCTCTAACAGCAGACTCCCTTCAAGGGGAGGGAGATGAGAGAAGGCCTGGTATGCAGAACACACCCAAGTCAGGGGGAACTCTGCTGGCTCCCAGGGGCATGGATAAGAGAAATTACTGGAAAACTCTCCAATCTAATAAGGCCCTCTGAATACTATCCACTATTGGTTGTTCAAGCCTGCAGTGATGGAAAACCAAGAGAATTCCGAGGACATTCAAAAGAGACTTCAGGGCCTTGGGTTGAAGGTTGAAGGATCAGAAGCACATGTAGTGATCTTCCTTGGTAACAAGGAATAACATTGCCAGGAATAGGCAGACCCACCAGGTCAATACATGGCTCCAAGACTGATGTAGGCAAAAAACCATTTTTTTTAACCATGAGATTATCTAGTCAACACCTGCTCTATTGACACCTGATGAGATGCACCTATCTAGAGGGGAAAAAGCTCCAGCACAGGAGCCAGCAGGGCTCATTGCTTGGAAGGAGGAAAAGGACAAAACCAGGCTTGCCATTGGGGAGTGATGGGACAGTGTGCCAGAACTTGAGAAAACTAATGGGATCTCTCCATCTCCTTCAGGCTTGCAAAGCACCACACCTGAAATGTTTCTACACTAATGCACACAGCATGAGGAACAAGACCACCTCAAGCCTTTGATCCAATCCCAGAGATTTGATATCACTGGCACAAGTGAAACTGTGTGGGCTTAGTCCTGTCAAGGGACATACAAATAATGCAATGTCATCTTGGGAGTCTACTACAGGCCTGCTGTCATTAATCAATGACAGTGATTAATGGCTCTCTGAGGAAATAAGGGACACCTCCAACTCAACTTGCCATTAGTCAACTGGGAACATCACACAGCTGATGGATCAGCATTTTTTATGATGATTCTGTAAGGTGTTATTTTCTTCAAGTCTTACCTACCTTCCATATTTTAAAGAAACCTACAAATTTAATACCGTGCTGCTGCTGAAAACAAATTACGCCACAAAGTCAAAACTTACACTGTAATAAGGTTTTATTGAGGAACTGCTATTCAGTAAAAAAGTGCAGAAACTGCTGAATGCTGTTCTCTGAGTAGTCTCAACAGCTTTTGTAGCTGCATAACATCAAACAACAGCAAAAAAATCCCCTAAGACAAAAACAAAAAAGAAATGCAGCTGAACTCTAAAAAGCGATTTTTTTTGAAGAGTTGCCAAAAATTTCAAGGTCCTGGAGGAAAAAAGAACAGGAGAGGAAAAAAAGGTTAACTTGAATGAGTTTGAAAGATCTCGTTCTTCCTTCTCTCTCTTATCCCCAGTAAATGCTTGCAATATCTAAACAAATCAAGTTTAAGTGCTCTACTCCCAGGGAAACATGGGAGGGCAGGGAGACCCAACAAAACACAGGTCTACAATGCTGTAGAAAAGTTACTGTATTATTTCCCCAAATTCTTACTCTACTTCATTCCTATATATTGGAAAGACTTGAGTCTCTTTAGTTTATTATAATAAAATGAATATTTAGAGACTTATTCTGTATCTGGAAACTTAAAGAGTGTGTAAGAACCAGTTCATTAGAATTAAAAATATAGGTTTATAAAGACAAAGCCTGCTAGGTTTTGTCAGATCATGTCCAAAGACACTCAAGCTCTTTAGAAAAGTAATGAAAGAACTATTTTCCTGCCAAGATAATATACTACATATAAATTTTTTCCCTTTTCTAATTATGAAAGTATAAGTTCTATTAGTTTCTCATGTTCAGGTACTGAGGTTTCACTGGAAAATAAATGAAACACATTTTACTGCATGTATTAATTACCTACCACACATCTAAGAAATAAAGCATAGCTAGGAGGAAAACAGTATTTTTAACTTAATGCTAATTTTAGGTGTGTAGAGACACTAAAACATTACCACAAGTATCAGTTCAAACGGTTTATTAAAATATTATTTGATAGTTATACAAAATATATTTCAACTCTTCCAGAAGAAAAAACAGAACAACAGATAAAAAAATTCTATAGCTGGTAGCTAAAAATATCAACAGAACATTTAAAATTTTATCCTCATCCAAACTGTGCTTATTCTTGTTCTGTGCACACACAGTAATCCTTTAAAAAATAATTAATAACAATACAGAAATATCTTCCTGAGAGTATCTAACAAATCATCATCTTTTTCAGCATCAGGAAGCAATAATTTTACATATATTATTCCACATTTGTCATCAATATTATACCATATTCATACAGAGATACTTATTGATCTTCATCTCTGTTATTCCTATTTTGGAAATTCAGTGTTCTTTGGTCTCTTGGAGGGTCTGGCATGCGGAGGATGTGAATATGGGGACTCGTAGGCAGAGAACTAAAAAAAAAGGATGCATCATTTAAACAGTGCTTCTTCTCCAAGAATTTCAGTATTTCCATTTGATTCTTTACATTACTTACATATTTTTCCTTTTAATTAACTCTACCTCTTTTCTTTGAAAGTTTTAAAAAACAATAATGTGAAGATCAGGCTTCACTGAACTGATCCTGGGCCCAATTTAATAAAAGCTTGAGGTAGAGACAAGCACTCATTTCCATCATGTGACTTCTAACAGTTAGACTGCCTTAACTAGAGAGAAGGTTCTTTAATCAAAACCCCCAAATGAACAAATGATGGAATACAAGTAAGGATTTGCCTTACAGGTCCTGAAGTAGCACACACTGTACACACATGTAATCTATCACAACAAACTAAGAATGAGCAGTTACTAAACATAAATTTAAACAGGTTTCTCCCCTGATGATCCTAAATGGATTTTTCCTGAAGCTGCCACCACATTTCTGTTAAATTTAATGTTTGCTGAACATGAAACATGGAACAGTATAGCAAATTCAAACTGAACGAGAATTACTTATTTTTTCAACGGTAACAATACAAAAATTCCTGTGTACTTATTAGCTTCAGAAAATCTCCACAAAAGCATTTCCACTGAAATAACAACAGATACCACTACTCTACTTTTTATATACTTTAGTGAGAGAAGACAATTATGAATAAATTAACTTTTTTTTGAAGACTGCTTTAATTACCCTCACAGGCTTCACTGGTTACACTGGATCAATAGAGAGGAGTTGGCTGTACAAGGTTAGAGACATGACTGCCCCCTTAAACTGGGAATAGCTCTACCAGGGTTTTATATAAAGGTTTTGAAAGAATTTTGAACCATTAGATCAAAAATTTAAAACATGGTGCAAGCTATGAGTCTCTAGATCAGCAACATTAAAAGCCAGAAAATAAAATCAACACGAATGACAAATCCCTTGAAAGCAGCGTAGTATTAACTGAAAAAAATCTCAAGTCTTTTGTTATTTTTGGAAGGGAAGAGGGACACACAAAGCTAAGCTGAGCCTGTTTAACAAAATAAAACATTTCTAAAAGTTGTTTTACTTTAGATAAATTGATTCAAGTCCCACCGAATTACCATTATGTAAGGAAGAGTAAAAAAAAAAAAAAACTATTAAAAAAACTCTTTTAAATTCACAGAACCATCAGCAATGAACTGCTTAATTGTGTATTTTCTACTGCTACAAACAGCAGAATTTCTTTCTCCTCATATGCAAATTGTTCAAATTACACTCCTTGCTAGAGAATTGCCTTGCAATTCTTGTATCCTGAAATAACCCACAGCAGTGTTACCTCATGCTCAGGGGGGTGAACAAAATGAACTGTCGATGCCGCTGAAAGTCAGCCCTCTCCAGAATCATATCGACGGCAATTCTTCTGTTAACCATATCCTAAAGACAAAAGATTTCTCAGGTAGTGGTACTGACAGTAATAAATACATTAGAGAACATGATTCTAGAAAATCTACCAGAATAAATTGCTATACACTCAAGGTTGGCTAAATAATACTAATAAAAACTAAGAAAAACTGGAGAAACATTAGGGTAAAAATCTAAAAGCTACAAATTATAGCCTGGGAAATTCTTAGACTGTACATTTCACTTTGTATGGACAATGGAAATCTTCTATCAAAAAAATCACACGCTCATCTACTTACAGTGTTCTTCTATCATCTTTGATGGACATACAGTACTTCTTACTTTATTGGTATGCTGAGATGAACTGCACTTTACCAGAATGTTTCCTGTAAAATCCTGCCTGAAAAATCACCTGACAGGATTTACGGGCTCCATGAAACCTATGATATGATGGAGCTTGTTGTTATTAGGATTATTATTGTTATTATCATTATTGCTATTTTGGATGCAACCTTATGCATTAGGCATACTGAAAAGGATGTGCAATAGAAGCTGTTATCAGGAGGGACTAGGAAAGCTCTGGTGCTGTGCACTGATCCTCATGAAAGCAGAGATCTCCCACAAAAATACACCGTGGAGTCCTCATGTGGTGGAACTCTGTGATTACACCAAGAGTAACCACAGAACATGTGGACAGTAAGGCTGCACTTACTGGAACTGCAGTGGAAAGACAAATTGCATGGAATAATTCATGGAATAGATGACATGTAAGTTCTTTGCAAGGCCTACAGTTCTGAGTATCCACGCTTTTCTGGAAAGATGGATAAACTTCTACACCACTAACTTTTAAATGAGGATCTAAGATTTGAAAGTTGGCTGAAAAACAACTGCTTCACTACCTTAGATGCATGCTCTCCTTTTTTAAATTCTTTAATATCGACCATATTATCTTTGTTCCCTCTAAGTGATTCCTAGTAAATCAATGATTGATATAAATGATTGAATAAATGATTGAGGAAGGAACACTAAGGCAAAGCCAGTGTCAAATCTCTGTTTCACAGAAGTAAATATTTTCTCAAGCTCATACCACCCTATATATTAATAAGTACAAAATAAATATTTTTAAAAAGAAAATCAATTTCAAAATGGGTTAGTGGCCTGCCTAGGGAAGCTGTACACAAAAATATGATTTAACAGTTTTAGCGAAAATTAGTATTTATTGTTCATTATTCTGCTTTCCAACATATTGGAAACATGCTCCTAGCTGAAGTATGAGTTTCTATAAAATGAGTAGCAACGATGAACCAAATTGTCACATTTGCTCTGAACAAAACCCCACACTGATCTCAAAACTGGCAGAAACCAAAGCACATGCCAAGCCCAGAATGTCCCAGCAATATGCAGAGTCAATCTCTGGCAAACACAGTAACAGCTGATTTATTATTTTTGTGCTGAACAAAGGTTTGAGAACGTAAATTAACAAAAAAGGTTTATATTTCTGGATACCACTCCAGAAACAAAACAGGTTTCAAAAGTTACCAAACAAAGTAAACAAGATCACTAACAAATTTTGTTTTGGGGGATTTTGATTTTGGTTTGGGGACTTTTTACAATTTACAGATGACTATAGTTGTTTTAAATCTAAGCAAATACAAGTAACAACCCAATGATTTACTAATTTATACAAATCAGAATGAGAGACATAATTTAAGTTTAAACTATACCATGTAGACATCAAATTCATCCATGCATCTGAAAGGAGATTCGGAAATGTTCCACAGAGACAGAATGAAACAAACTGTGGAGAAGGAACGTTCACCTCCTGATAAGGATCTCAGATCACTACGGGCAGTTTTTTCTTCCTCTCGAGGCTGAACCTTGAAATAAAAATATTGGAGCAATTTTTAAATCTGAGATGAAGACATACTAATAGAATCATAGTTTTAACAGCAAGCAAATTATACATGAACAGACAGAGATCACTTGAAAACAATTTTCTGCATTTCACTGCAACTGCCATTCTGGAATGGGATGGCTCCTAACCGTTTACTAACGCATTTCTGGGATCACTGCAACTTTTTCTACCACTGAACAGATTGAATGACTCCACCAGAGTTTTGTTATTCAAATCTCTTTTTTTAATAGCTGTTAAACATGTTTAATAAATATCAACATAAATGTTTACCTAACAGTAAAATCCCATGGTTACCAGGTACCACAGAAAAGCAGGTAATTGATTTACAGAAGAATCTTAAATGAGGAAGGGATTCTTTATATGGAATTCGTAAAACATTGTGAAGAGCCATTTGGTTACATTGATTATGATGACATCTTGTGGCAATCCTGTAAGATGAACCTTGGGCATTTTCTTGCCCTACTAATTGCATTGGCCTTTAACAAGTTCAGCAGGCAAATAAGGACTGTTTTGAAGTGGAATCTTTTTTTTACAGGGAATTGTTTTCTTTCTGCAACTTACATTCCTTGACTAAATATAGATCTCTTTTGTGAGATATGTGAGACATCAGCTATTAAAAAAATATATTCTGATAAAGTCAAGTAATGACTTGATATTTTATGGACTGAGTTTAGTTCTTCGGATATATGTGCTTCACCTATCTGATCAGGACTGTGATATGTATTTATGTTGCCACTGTTCATTTTTCCCCCTTAATCCCTAAAACTGAAGTCTCCTACAGAAACTGAAGTAAATAAATCCATTATAAAACTCTTTTGGACCTATGTTAAAAGGGACACAGAAAAAAACCTATTGAAGCTTTCCTGCATTAAGTTTTTAAATAACAACTAGAGCCATTACACAATCACACAAATACTGGTGAACTTCCTACCAATGAACCAGGAATGAGTTATTTTGAAAGACTGGATGACCAATCCACATTTATTCCTTGTAATTAGCAACATGCCCATTTAAAATGGCAATATTTTCTGTCCTTGCTTGCTTTCAACAACATCCTACCGGCACCAAATGGGACAGAAGACACTTATCCAACACCAATTTGATGTGAATAAGCAGACACTTCTTCACTCAGGCTTTTGGAAACTGCTCCAATTTGTTCCTCCCAACAGACAAAATCCAGCCATTTTTACATACTTTTTCTGCTGAATCATTGTTACATAAGTTATTTTACATACCATGCATAATATGCTCACTCTTAAATTTAACCTTTGCAATGACTAGTTTTGCTACTTATATAACTTCATCAATATTCTTACCCTAAAGCAATCATTGGTCATCTCTAATGAGGTCTAATGATTGGAATTATTGATATTCAAACCAAGATAGGAAGGGTAGGGGGTGCTAAGCAGCATAACTGGTGTGCATGGCAGTCCCCATAATCTCTTAACCAAAACACAGAAGTCCAGCAACTTCTTAGTGAGGTTCCTGTGGCTGCATATGTCAAGCACAACACTCCTAACATTTCTGTAACTTACACTTCACAATTTTCTAGTTGCAATCATAACTAACTCTTTTATTTGATTAAATTGATTACTTGTTCAGAATATTTATAACACTACAACTTAGTGTATCACAATTTGGAGGGGGAAATACAATTTATTCTATCATTTGCAATGCATTTCTAGCACCTGAGACTAAAACAAATAATTCATTATGTATTATGGTAATTGAAGTAATATAAAATAACTTACTGTTATGGAAAGTGTCTCATTCTTGTGATCAAAAATTATATGTCCAGAGCAACCTCGAACACGTAGTAAGTGCTCAAAGTGGAGTTTGCATTGCATAGAAAGGCTCCTTGAATCAAGCAAACAAACATTAGGGGAGCAAGTTTTTAAATACATGAAAAAGTGACAACAGATTTTCATCGACAGTTCATCAACATCATTAAGCATTTACCCCTTCTCCAATAACAACATTCTCGCAAAATCAACTGCACTCTCAAGTGGGCGACATTAGACATAGTGGAGAGAATCCTTTTGAAGGAAGGCAACAACAAAATCTTCATGGACAGGTTTAGGATTTTAAGGAAATGAAGCAAGAAAAAAGGGGTGTACACAGTAACGGAGAAGAAGCTGACAAATTACAGAATCTGAATCAAGATCTTAAAAATTTTTCAGCACAGAGCAGAGAAGTGTTTGGCCCACAATGAAATGACAGGAGCTCAGCACCACTGATTATAATCAATAAAAAAGAGTGACAGCCCAGATTATTTCAAGTCCTGGTATGTTGCTGACATTTTACTGACCAAAACCAGCACTCAAGCAGAACTGCCTTGGATGAAGTCAGCACAGTTGAGGTCTTTGGGATAAAGCAAAATACAGGCTCCTCTACCTCACTGCTTTTCCAGCTGTCAGTCCAGGCTGCCTCTAACTCTCAGGCATGATAAGATTGAAACTAGGAGCAAGCTTAAGTTAAAAAGATGGTTGTGAACACTGCCTGAAACTCACCTTAGGAATTGCCGATACACTTTGAGCCTCTCTGTCATTACTTCGTCCAGCACTGCAATAAATCTCCTTAAATTCTTTACTTTATTGCTTGCATCCTCGTATCTTTCCTTTGCATAATGAAATTGCCTATTTTAATTAACAGAAAGGTTAGGAATAATATGCATTACATTAAAACTGAGCTTCTGTTGTAAATGCTGAAAATCATTTTGATAATCAAAATATTCAAATGAAAGCTTTCTTGTGAGGATTTATGGGAAAGATAAAAGCATTTGGTAAGTCAAGAAAGACACTGTTCACAAATGAAATGTGGACAAAAATTAAATCTTAATTCTATTTTTAATTCTTTTGAAAATAAACTCATTCACCAAGTAGAATAAATGACTGGTTTCCCAAAGCCCAAGAGTATCCAAGGGAAGTGCTTCCTTGAAATACACTGAAGTCAAACCTCAAGGAGCTGCCCAGCTTGTGCATTACTTACTTAGTCTATAATTACACTTAATACTCAATACATCATAAAATAATGGTGAGTTAAATTTGTGTAGACATAACAGGGATACTTCAAAACACTAAGAGGGCATCTGATTATTGATAACATCATATATATAGCACAGATGCTGCTTAAAATCACTGGAAGGTGTTTCAGGACTCTTAAATCTGTTCAGTACTGGGAGAATCAACACGACACATTTCTACACTTTCATACATACATAGCTCAAGTATTAAAAACACACATAAACACATAGTGAGTCAGTAAGAAAACTCTTCTTTCCCCTCTCTTTTCCATCCTACCTGAACTGTTTTAGACAGTAAAGATGACTTACTGGATTATTTCTTCTCTGTTTCCACAGTGACTGCTTTCTAAATTTATCTTCTCTCTCAAGCGATTCATTTCTGCATCCAGACTTTTAACAGTTCTGCTGACCTTGATGCGCTCTGAGAAGATTTGCTTTGCTTTTGCCATTTTTTCCTAAATGAATGTTTGAAACTCGAATAATTGTCATATTTTTCAAAAATCTGTTTAGTCTTCACAGCAAGTATTTTATGCTACAGAAAATCACAAACTCCAAGCAAGAACAATATTTTTGTGTTCTGTTTTCATTACAGCAAACTCAGTTACCAATTTTATTGACAACATTTCAGTGCCAAGAACTGTATCCAAGATTTTTAATATAATCACAGCTATTTAGCTAATGCAGATAAATAAGGTACCAAAATCACCATATTTAAATAGGCAGTCTTCCAAAAGTCCTTGGGAATGTGATTTCAGAATTAGTTAATAAAGCTTGATTAGGTAAGTCTTGAAAAGATTGATTAGGTAAGTCTTGAAAAGACCAGATATCAGGCCTGTACAAGGAAAAACTTGCCATCCAAGAAACCAAAACAATATTATTCAATTTTAAGTAATTTTAATTTTCTCATTGCAAAAGATGGAAGAAATGGTCCTAGATGGATATACCCTAGTTTATCTGTCAAGACAAAAATGGTGTCCTGTCAGAAAAAAAAGGGGCCTCAATTCACTTATACAAAACTACTTTACTAGCTTTACACAGTCAGTGTAGGGCATAGCTGAGAGAATACTCAGTCTAGCTGAGTATATTAATATGGTCTGTATGTTATACAAGTGGAATTATTTATATTAAATATTAGAAGAATCATGACCATCCGACTTCAACAGCCAATAAAAACCCACCCACCACACGTACCTCTAATTCCTTTCCTTTGGAAACTAGTAAATCTTTGTGCTTATTTATGCAAGCCTCATGTTCTCTCTGTTTCTCTTCATAGTGCTGCAAATGGCGTTTACTGTTTTCCACTTCTGACTCAGCCTGGTTTAATTCAGCCTGTTTGGTGCAAATCACAACGTGAGCTGTTTGGGATAGATTCCTGAGAATCTCTCTAGTGTTTACTGACATCTCACAGGTTGTTCTAACTTATTTTTCTTTCAGTAACACTAATTCTAGAGTCTGGGAGCTTTAACAACAGCTTATGAGAAAGTCTATGCTTAATTCTGACAAGAAATAAATACATGCAACGATTTTAGGAATTATATCTTGAGGTGTTTTCATCTTTAAAAAAAGCTATGCTTTCTCCCAAAGCTCAAAAACTGCATTTATTTTTTACACTACATTCTATCTGGAACTTCTGATGCCTGTGTGACATCAGCCAGAACTGCATTTCTGTGTGAAAACTCAGTGTCCTGCTACACCTGTTATATAAAATCATAGAATCGTAGCATAGTTAAGGTTGGAATAAACCTTTAAGAACATTAGGTACAAACATCAACCCAAAACCATCACCATATACACCACTAAACCACATCCTCCAGTACAACAGCCATACATTTTTTTAATGCTTCTAGGGATAGTGATTCCACCACTAGCCTGGGAAGTTTGTTCAATGGTTTACAACCCTTTATATAATTTTTTTTTCTCCCCATATCTAAACTAAACCTCCCTTGGTGCAATTTGAAGCCATTTCTTCTCCTCCTGTCACTTGTTACCTAGGAAAAGAGACTGAGCCCCACCTCAGTACAGCCTTCTTTCAGGTGGTTGTAGGGACTGGTAAGGTCCCCCTTGGGCCTCCTTTTCTCCAGGCTAAACAGCCCCAGCTCCCTCTGCTGCTCCTCAGAGAAACTGTGCTCCAGACCCTTCACCAGCAACCTATTCCTTTCTAAGTATTGATACTGTTGAAGTGATATATCTTTCCAGAGAAGCAAAGAGGCATAAAGAATGATGTAAATAAGGACATAATTTTCTTCCTCATCCCTGTCAACTTGTTTTAACAAAGAAAAATAAAAAACACCGAACCAACAGAATAAAAACAAGATACAACTCAAAAACCCCAGAACAACAAACAAGAAAACCATCACCCACAGTAACAGATGCTCTTTTTTCCAATCCTATCTTAAAACTACAACTTGTTATATGTCAACAGTTCATTAAACAATTGTAGAACACTAAACAACACATCTGATTTAAAACCTTTTCAGGAATTTCAGTGCTTCCCTCGATTGTGTTCATTACTCTAAATAACAAGTAATAATGTTTTCATATTCTGAATAAATCTCTTCTCTTTCCATACAGAGTGGTTCTTTTAAAACAGATCATATCTCTAGAATTTCCATATTAGATATATTGGCACTAACATATTTATCTATAGCTTTGCTGCCCTGTTTCCTTACCCTTTTTGTCTGCTCTTTTAATTTGGGCTGACTACACAGCAATTTACAGTTTAAGTGAGAAATGCAAGAGATCCCCATAGTGATCTTTTAGCTTTTCTTCAGTTCATCCTTCTAAAAGTTTACAGTACTATAAATGTCCTGAACTCTTATTTCTGTTTTCTATTTTCAAACTATAAGTTCTCCTTGACAAAATGAGACTGCCTTCAATTTGCCAATATAAAAGTTTTCATGTCACTGTTCTGCTATTTAAGACTTGATACTTCTCTGCCATTTCCAGGTGCATTCTGTATTCTTGAATAATTAAAACTACATACTGGTACCTTCTGTGATTATGTAACTTCATAAAATAACAACTTCATATAGAAGTTCAAATGCTATTTTGAGAAATGAACAGTTAGGAACATTCTGAGCCAGGGTTTCTTAGAAACAAACATGCAAAAACAAGGAAGGAAAGTGAAGGAAACTGTTTTTCCAGCCTCTGCACTCCATGACTAAAGATAACTGTAAATGAACTCTCATTAAACAAAAAACACTACATGTAAGAATCAACATCACCTTCAAAATATTGCCAAGCTTATTTTCCAACATGTTCTAGATGGAATGCTCCATTTCCATTTTCTAGGTAGACTTTAAGTATGTCAGGCAACGGCATGTTCTTTTCTCTTCCCTCAACTCTTCTTAACCTCATCCACCCTGACACTAAAATGGAATTAATAAAAAATACAATATAAAATTATTGTTACCTTAATTGGGCCAGCAATTTCTTCTACTTGATGCATTTTTTCTTTTACTTCTCCTAATTTTTTTTCAGCTGCTTGGAGACTATTTCTGAGTTCTTCCATTTTTCTGCTTTGTAGCTGCATGTCTTGTTTTACAGATTCCATCCTACCTTTATTTTCTTCAGCTTCATCTTGCTGTCAAAAGGTATTAAAGTTAAGAAAAATAAAAGGAGACACATTAGTAACTACTGTACCAGATTTGTTACTATCAGTATTAGAGTACAGTATTACATGAAGTACTCTATACTAGTAAAAATAGCAGCAGCTTAATGGAACTGTCACTAAAGCCAAAGGAAGAGACTGACAGATCTTGTAGGAGAGACCACTAAATCAAACTGCAAAATAGAAGTGGAACTTTGTATTTATGTGACTGAAAATTAAGAGGATTTTATTTGGGAGTTGTGATGAAAAGACTGAAAAGAACAAGGTAACTTCCCTCTGGATTTGTGGCCAATATATATACAATATACAAAACAATGCAGGAAGAGTAAGTGGATTGTTGTTGTCTCCTAGGCAATAACATCATTCCTAATGAATTATCATCATAAACACTTTCTGATTCAAAAAGACAAATACTGCAAAACCTGGGGAAAAAATTAAATCATCAAAAATAAATAAAATCACTCAATTTACAGAAATGTTTAGAATTATGGCAAGTGTTACATCCTTCACTATCCAGCTTTGCTTATTTCAAAACACTGCCAAGATTAAAAGACATTATTCATATGCTGATTAGACATAATTGGATAATTTGTTCTTACTAATATATGGATGTCTGCTGACTGGCTTTCTTCCACGTTTTCAAGATCTGCTATCTCTGCATTTGCTGTTCTTACTTTTACCTGAGAAACAAAAAAAAAAAAAATGCATGTTCTGAAGCTTAACAAAAGAACATTTAAACTAAAGAAGCTTAAAGTCCTCACAGGAAAGAAGATACTTGTATTTTTTAGTTTTGTTAGTAACTAACAAGAGACACAACTCTTCACACCCACCTGTGGAATTAATTTTCACGAGATATAACTTGTTCCGAAAGTTGTGCACTTTAATTCATTACCATATTTCCATTCAATATGACAACTGAATAAATTTTTTTTCCCTCCAAGTATTTATCTTCAGCATTTCACACTACACACCAAGTTTTTTTGCTGCTTCTTACTTATAATTTACAGAATATAACCTGATATAGTATGTATTAGATTACACTGCCTACCTGGAACACCACTGACCACCACAAATATATATCCTACCTAGAAGCACCAGAGACCACAGAAAAGAGCCTAACAGCTATAAAATGGTTTATAAAGAAATTTAAATTAAAAGAATTCAAAAAAGAAATATTCAGCATATCAAGATGGGTTAAGAATATACCAAAAAAGCAAGAAGATAAACAAGATTCTGGGAATGAAGAGGGAAGGCTCAACAGAAATAATGGATGGAGAAGCGTTATATGATGCAAATTTATTTTCTGTGCAACAGCTTACTACTAGAGTAAAAATGTTGTAGAAATTTGTAAGAATTAGCACAAAGGGAGGAAGAAATCAAACAGAAACAACAGCATATGCTAGGATTGATGTGGCCTCTATCATTCTGTCTTCAATTATAAGACCATACTACGAAAATAAAAAACATGGAAGCAAACAACAGAAGTAAGGATGAAAATTAAAAACTATCAGGCACTCCAAATAGATTGCAGAAGTCAAAGTGAAATAGGGAAAGACTGAGGAGTTTCTAAAAACTAACACTGTACCTATTTTTACCTGCAGTTGTTTTTGGTGTCGCCGATGACTGTAGAGATGATCTTCATTCTGTCTGATCTCATTTTCAATGGAATGTAAGCGTTGCTGAGAGGCTGTCAACTGTGCCCTTTTGTTTTCAATTTCTTTATCCAAGTGACTTTATAAACAAAGTGATATTGAGATGTTACATAATACAAGATATTATTTGTGACACACACATACAGAAATGCACAAATAAAAATTACATGTATGAAGCAAAATTTGGTATTGGAATGGCTGTAACACTTGAAAGTTAAGATAGTCTTTGAGTGAAATTCATTATATACTGACATGAACAAATTACAGTTAACTGACATACTTAAAACTTTTGAGTTAATAATAATAAATTTTAACAGTTCAGTTTGTACTATCAGTTATTAATACTAAAATTATCTAATATGTCTCTAATATAATCTGAGCCTCAAAATGAAAGTATTCTATTGTCATGAATTTCCTTAGTGACAGTTAAAGTTTGTAATCTTTGAAGTACATTTTGCTTTTTCAACTACCATTTTGAAAGCAATGAGAGGAAAAAAATCTAAAAATATAAAAGGCAAGGGAATTCTCAGAGATAACTACCATGAAGGAAATCAAAAGTCTGAAGAAACACAGATGCAAAGTTTGAAACCCGTAGGAGCATGTGTGCTAACAACTTTGGTTTGAATAGTCAGACCTCCCTTGCAGTAAGCTATGACACCACTGTTCAAGTATTAAATTTTTAGAGAGACAGCTTTGACTCCATACTCTTTTTGACCAAGCATAAAAAAGAAGGTAGCTAGATTTCATGGAGTCCTGAGCACAGAAAATGCCTGCTTCATAGGTAAGACCTACATGCCACAAGCTGAAAAATAACTAGATACAATGCAAGTTTGTCCCTATCACAGAAAGGTACTGAAATTAAGATATTTTCTAGATTCTCAAAAAGTGTAAACCCTAGAAAGAAAATGGAGAGACTAGAGAGTAGTGTACGTGCAAATAGACAAATATGCAATTCCACTATTTGTGCCAACAAGTGCACTTTCTACAAACACGTTACAAGATGCTAACCTGATTTCTGCTTCAACATCATGACTTAGGAACTTGGGTCTGGAAAAATTGCAAGAGTAATATCGTCGTTCAAATACTTGATCACCTTCAGCAGTGAAAGCTTCTTTACAGTTTTTTGGGGGCCGATTAATTTGCATTACCTCACGAGCCCTATGGCTATTCTGAAAAACAAAATGGCCTTGTAATACCAGCAGAAAAGCAACCATAATCAAAGATAAGAATTTAAAAGTTGTCTAGATGTTTTCACGCAGAAATAATTTCAATTCTTAATGAAAAGAAATACAGTAATGAAAGAATGTGAAAATTTTCTATAATGTCAAGAATCTACTTTTCTTAGTTGGGTAAGACATTTATGGTCTCAAGAACCTACAAAGTTTAATTGGTCATTTACTTGTGAATTTTGTAGTCTAATCAGTCCCTTATAATTTGCCTTAGGGGGAAAAAAATCACTAACTAGAAGGTCACTATGCACAGATATATTCAATGTTCAAAAGTAGAGTAAACATAGAGGAAACAAGCTTCCAAAACAAGGTATGAAGGACATCAAACAATACTGAATTAAAGTTCAGGGAAACATGTTGATAAAAAACCCCAACACTGACAGTGCCAGACTAAGTGGTCACAAGTGCCTTTGTCCAAGGCAACCATATTATCCATTGCAATGCATCAATTTTTTCACAGATAACTTCTTTCAGATTCAGTTACAATTGTTCAGGTAGCGCTCAAAGGTAAGAGTTTTATGAAAATAATGCATTAGTTCAGGCAGAGGGGGAAGAACAGTCCCAACATTTCTGACATGAGAAAAGCCTACAAAGTACAGCTGTTATGTAATCCACTCAGTGACAACCATGCTTGATAAACAGTCAGCTTTGCTTCAGACAGAGCATGAACTGCCTCTTTCCAGTAAGAATTTCAGAGAATAAATTGGGACAAGAGATTTTGGAGAAAAATAAAATTCAAAAAAAGGTAAGGATCATTAGTTCTGCTTACTTAGAGAATACCCTGCCTTCTCTAAATAAAAAAGCATATACCTTATTTTTATCTTGGAACATTTTACCTGTAATCTTATCTGCAGGAGCTGGTATTTTCAGTACTAACAGAAAATCAAAAATCAGTTAAGATCAGTAATCAGATAGTGTGAGAAAAGTTAGCTACCAGCTTCTAGGTACAACTGGTAGGGGTGGGTTGCAAATTTTGGTAACTCCTGGACTACCCAAAACTGGCACATCCTGAACCCACCAATTGACAGACAGACATGAGAGAGAGCCAGCAGTTAAGAGGCTGATTACACACACATGGATTATTTAGGGTGGGAAACTACACCACTCAGAGGCCCAGAAAGGTAGTGGCAAACAACCCAGAAACAAATAGGAAAGGTCCTGAAACACATGGGGCAGAGAGGAGAGCAAAACTTCCTCTACCTCTTTTATCCATTACACACACTAGCAGTGAAGGTGTCATAAATGCTCCACACATTTCTTTACAGATCATCAGGAAGCATAAAGCCTTACTTTAATCAGCAGCACTGTTTCTATACCCCTCATATCGATCAAACAATTGGCAACCACTGGATTATCTATTTCCAATGCTGTCAGAACTGACGGGAATTCTGGATGATGAACAGCTCTGAAGAAAAGGAAAAAAAAAAACACCATTTATAAAACTCACATGAGATTCTTAAAAAAAATTTTAAAATAGTTCTTTTCAACCATCAAAGCTAAGCAATAAAATTCAAAACACACTTACCTGTGACTAGTATCATAAATTTTATTCTGAAATTTATTTACAATTATTTGAGGTCTATGTCCATGTGTATAATATTTTGACATCAGAGACTGGAGAGCTCTTTCATCACTATAATTATCACAGCAAAATGCCTGAAGTAGGCTTTTTAAACAGGATTCGATAGCCAAGATCAGTTCAGGATCTTTTGGATGAATCAAAGCACCTAAATAAACATAAGAAGCAAGGCTTTAGGTTCTATGCTCCATGACAAACATTCAGTAGAGCATTTTTACCACTCAAGGTCCTGTTTTGTTGCATTGCAGGTTTTTTAAGAGTCTAAAATAAACCTTCCTTACAGGCAGAAAAAAAATTAAGAGGTTGACTAAAAGTTAAAAGACTCTACAACAGACCTGAGAACACAAACACGTAATTAATTTCTCTGCCTAGAGACACCTACATATAGTTGGAGGCCTGTATTTTCTTCCATTAGGGTACCAATTTTATGGCAGCTTAGCACAAATGTATTAAGGCAAAGACAGCTTATCAACAATTTAATGCTTTAAGGGTGAAGGCAGTGGAACAACTATACTGCAAATTAAACAAGCATGAAACTTTGCATTATATCACCTGTCTTCAGCAGCACACGTTTGCGTATTCTTACCCTGCAGTAAACGCCATGTACTTTATATCCAGAATATGCTGAAACCTTTCCTTCCATTCACAAGGTATTGTCAGAACTGGACAGAAGACAAATAAAAGCCAGCTTCCCCAAAAAAAATCTCAGTTGGGTCTGTCAGACTTGTTCCATGCAAAACATCTCAAGTTTGACAAACCCACACGTCAGCCACTGGACATTCTGAACAAAACCTGTCCAAGATCTGGACAGTGCTATCCACTGAGGAACAAGCAGTCAAAGCACAGTTCTCTGATGCTTTGAGGGTGTGGGGGTGTTGGAGGGAAAGTTTACCATAGTGAAATACCTCAACAAAAGCAGCTGAAAAATGAGGAAAGCCAGTAGATGTTAGTGAGTGCATGACAGAAACCAAAGATAACCTATCAGGATAAAAACTTTTGTCCAGGAAGTACAGAAGAAAAAGATGTATCTGAAGCTCCTGAAAGAAAAAAGCTTTCTTGAAGACTACCACTTACACTAACAGCCATACAAAAATATCCCATAAGAAAATATGTTTCAGCAATCATTCTTACCTAGAGGTCCAATAGGTTTCTTTCTAAAGTGTCCTTGTTTATGGGCTACTTCAAGTGCTTCAAGAAACGCTGGTACATGCGGTCCAAATCTTTTCAAAGTGTTTGTTTTACTATCTTTCAGGACTCTCTGCTGTTTTTGCTGGGCATCCAGTGCTTGTTGCACTTCATTGCTTTCTCTCCTAGAATAAGAGATTTTTTTACAGTTGTTGTAGATCCTAAAGTGCACTAATATAATTACAAAGTCTTGTTTTTCAATTACTAATAGCATTGTGTATCAAGATGTGAGTAGCTCAGTGTAAAGCTAGGTACACACATGCAATCATATTTTTATAGTTTCAAGAAACACAAGGGAAAAAAACAAGAGAAAATTACTGCTTTGCAACAGTTCTACAAGACTTTATGTCTAACAAATTATAATAAAATTACTTTATTTCTAATTATATGCTTCAATTTCACTGTCTTCAAAGATCTTCAACAAAACACAGAGTAAGCATTGGTCAAAATAATTGATAAGAGGAATTTAAACTAATACACCAAGTTCAATAAGGAACAATTGTCAAATCCTTTAAGACCATAATTGACACATAACCCCCTCCAGTCATCATTGTTCAGGTTTCCAAATCAAAGCCAGAGTGCTTTGTGTTTTCTATCTTGGGTATGGGCTAAATTAGTGTTTGAACCACTTTGCCTCAAAGTCTCTGTGAATCTGCCTTAACTATAGAAGCAGTAATTACTCCTAAGTTCTTTATTGTCTTATAATGTGAAAAAGAAACTGGAGCCTAACACCTCAGGGATCACAAGTACATAAGAAGGGTTATACAAAAGAAGGGATTCTCTCTAATTTGAAAGAGGTGAACAACTAAATTCAAAAAGCTTAACTTACCTGAGTCTAGAATGTTCTTCTTTACACCTAGATATAGCCTGCTGAAACTGATCCACCTGCTGAGCAATCATTACTTCTTCATCATGGAATGCCTTTAACTGCTCCCTCAGGTATGCAATTCTGCTCTGTCTTTCCAATTTCTCAGGCTCTGAAACCTGATTAGCACTAGAAGAGAATATACATCCATATTTCAAAACCATACTGATGATTCACAAGTGAAATGGATTTTATTACTTGTAGCATACAGAAGATTCTGTTAACTTGCAAGATCTACATAGCAATAATGTCAGTTTTAATTTTTTAAAAATTTCTAATTACATGTAAGTCCCCCCAGTTACATTCTTATTGCATTTAGTTTAAGACATATTTTTTTGCACTATCATGGAAGCTAGAGAATATCTATTATCAATAAAACTAAACCAAACCAAAGCAGAACAACCCCAAAACAAACAAAAACCCTAATGAACAAACAAACAAACAAAAAAAGAAGTCACTTTTGCTACCCAACTGCCTCTTCTTTTGACTTTCTAGTCAAAATCTTGGTATGTACAGAAGCAGGATCAGAAATATTCAGGACCTTGCTAAAGACTAAATAAACATTTTCTATTTTTCACTAATCAGAAAATCTCACTTCTCTTCCATCTGCATCTTTATAAACATACACCATAAACACTGTATCTGTATTTACCAGCTTTTCAGTTCTTCAATTCGTTTACGTAGCTGCTCACTGTCTTTTTCCAGACGTTTTAACTCCGTTTTGGAACGATTATAAACAATCTATCAAGGAAATAGGATACAGTAGTTTAAGAAATAGAAGAAATAATTTCAGAAAGAACTACAGTTTTGAGTAAATACTGAACTGCACCAAACCAGACAAACATAACTTGATTTTCAAAAATTACATCTATTTATTTATTTTGACCACTTAACACTGTTCAGTAACTATCCACAGACATAAACGCCACGGTCCCCGAACAGACACTACTGGCCAGTCAGGCAGGAAATTGCACCAGTTCTGAACTCCACTATGGACTGAAGAAGCCAAGACACAGGTGTAGAATAACAGATGGGTAGAGCATGTTTAAAGCTTTAAATTGGTATGAACTTTGAAAGGGATTTTTTTTGCCTACCTCTGTTTCATTGACTGCTTTTCTTTTTGCCTGAACTTCAGCCTTCAAAGAAATACACTGAGGATGAAGGGCTTGTGCTTCTTCACTTATTGTTATCAATTTGTCTTGTATTGCTTTGTACTTTTTTTCTGCTTCATTCACTTTTACCTTTGGTGAAAAAGCAACAAAACAAGTAGTAATGGAACAAAATTTTCTTCAAAACCTCTTTATGTTACAAGACAAATACCTCTCAAAAGGATCCATCCGACACGTCTCAATTGTTTGAGTTTTGTTGGGTTTAAAAAAATAAAGCAAGTCATTGCCACTATGGATATGCTAAGATGAAAATTCATAAATGTTCATTCTTTGGAAATCAACAGACTACCAAATCTGTGATGCAGACAGCAACCTTTTATTCTATCTCAAGGTTTACTCAAACACAGGACTCTTAATACAATAAGGTCAAGAACCACAATACCAAAAGAAATGAAACCAGTGTCTAGACAACGTTCCTTCATCACTACATAGACATGTTGACCATAAAACAAAAATGCCTCAATTGTGAAACAATACTTTTTAAAAGAAAGAAAAAAATCGTTTTTGGTTTGTTTTTTTTTTTAAAAAGGAAAATAAGTGCTAACAAAGAATGTTTGGAGTTTTAACAGACTGAAAAGTTTTGGGGCTGCTTAGCCAGGAGAAGTGGAGACCTCATAGCATGAAGACCTCATGGCAGCCTTTTGGCATCTGAGAGTGGGGGTCTACAAGGAAACTGGAGAGGGACTCTTCATTATCTGTATTAAGGAATAATGGGTTTAAACTGAAAGATGGGAAATTTAGATTAGATACATGGAATTAATTCTTTACTGTGGTGAGGCAATGGCACAGGCTGCCCAGAGAAGCTGTGGATGCCCCATCCCTGGAAGTGTTCAGTACCACGTGGGATGGGACTTTGAGAAGCCTGATCCAGTGGAAGTTGTCCCTGCCCATAGCAGAGGGAAGGAACTGGATGATCTTCAAGGTCTCTTCCCACCCAAACTATTCTATGCTTCTAAATTCAAAATACTGATGCCATTTCTCTGCACAAAATGCGTTTCATATGTGAATCAGAATGTATGACAAAATTATTCTTTCTTGCAACCTACAAGTCTTAAGAACCATCCCAAAACATCCAGAGGTCTCCTGAAATCATTGATCTGTTCCAAAGGCAATGATAGCCAAGAAAACCTTCACAATAGATCTCTTACTTGGGGGGGTGACTACAAAACTAGAGTGGTATGGTTTAGACCATACACGTACCTGGCATTCTTCTACCTTCTGAAGTAGCTCTGTATTTCCTTCTTCAGCTCTGACGCCTTCTTTGAGCAGCTCTACTTCTTTTTCCATCTCACTCACCTAAAGAGAATCCTGTATTAGCATATCCACAGCAGACTGGGAATGAAGCACGTTTAACATGAACAAACATATTTTAGCAAGACATTTACCACTGCCCACGCCATTTGATGTTTCAAATCTTTGAGATGATTTTGCATGTCATTCACGAATGCAATGCTTTTGAACATTTCCTTCTTTTCCAAATAAAGCTGCTTAAGTTCTTCAAGACGCTTAAAAAAGAAAACAGGGGTTCAATCATGACTACAAAAAATTTGAAATAATATGAAATTTTGGAAAGATTTCGGTTTTTTGAAATGTAATGTCACTGAGACCTAATAAAACCAAATCTACGCACTTTAACTCCTGTACTTCTTTCACTGCTCAGATCTGTTCCAATAATTACTTTAACTTTTACGTACCTCTTCCCCTTGTTCTATCTGAGCACGGGTATTCTTTTTAGTTTTCCCAATAAATGAATAATCTTCTTTCATTTGTTCCAGCTGAGTTGCCTTCATAAAAAACTAAAAAGGAATAAAAAGATGCAGATGTGAGATCAGCACCTTATCTAAGTGGGCCTTCAATAATTACGACAGAAAGACCATTCATCCCAACATCCCTGCATGCTGAATGACATACAAAGTGAAAAAAATGGTCAGGTTGTGGTGGTACTTCCACACACAACTTCCACACCCTCCTCAGGCCACAATGTGATGTTTGTTAGGCCCCAGTATTGATGAACAGAAGCTGGGCTCAGCTCCTCTTGAGTTTATCAGAAACACTCTCCACTCCAGGAACTTACACTTTCCGACAAGGTCCTCTTTCTAATGAAGAGCCCTTGAAACTTGTTTTTCCTGCCTGCCTAACAACTCAAACGGAACATTTTTGTTACTGAATTTTCAAAGAAAGTTACTGACCTGAATTGTGGTCAGGATGAAAAATTACTGTGACTAAAGCCCACTGTCTTGTGACCTATAAACA
>PYHW01009698.1:3337836-3362282 GCA_013186435.1 Turdus rufiventris
CAGCATGATATGAAATAACAGCATGATAGAAAATCTCAGCACTTTCCGAGAATAATATCTTAAAATGTTTTATGCTTGCAAATCCAGTTGGATAATTAACTACAAAACTGGCAGGATGAGCAAAGTCATTACGTCACTCTGATAAGGATGTCCTGTGTGCAGTGAAATGGAAGCATCAGTTCAGACCTCCAAAGCAAGACAAAGGATTGAACAGATTTCTACCAAAAAAAATGTTTTCAGACAGTTGAAAATTAACTTGAGAATTTGTATTTTCAAGTAACTTATTGTATGGATTGATATTTTTACATAATTTGTGAAAATAGAACTAACCTCAAAAACCAGCTTACTGGTTTTTGCTGGTAGTAACTGTACAAAATTAAATCTGGCATAATGGTCTCTCCATGTCAGTCAAAGAGATGTAAATGTTTGATCTACTCCTTTTGAAAGATTTATACTGGAATTACTGTTAAATGCACATGCTGTTTGATATGACTGCTGTTAATTTTACTGTTGTGGTCCAAATATTTATTACTGCAGCCTTGTAAAACTACCTCTCAGAGATGCTGGTTTGCATATGAAATAAATTGGCATGGTAGTGTTATCTGTAAGTCTGTCCAATACTACAGTGTTCAGTCACTTCAGATGTACCTATGTTGATAGATTTGGGGTCAATATTAGATATAAAATAATCAATATAGATATGTGTTTGAAGGCAGGTTTTGGATACTGAATGTATTTTTATTAAGCTTTTTAAGTTTGCTTACATCTTTGCACCTGAAAAAGATCTTTCTTCTCCTTACGTAGTATTTTCTTGGGAATTTTGTAAAGCTGCTACAATTTTATAGTATGACAATTTCAGCCCGAGACAGGAATATAGATCAGAGGTTTGTTTAGCTTGGGAGTGAGGCAAGCATTAGAAGTAAAGACAGAGCTAGGATTTTTTCCAGTGGTAAGCTCAGGAAAATATAAGGAAAATGTCTGAAGAAATCAATTCTTCACAAATAGTGCAGCTTATGGAACACTTTGCTTTATTGCAGAAACCTGTTTTTTCGGATCTCTTTCTTTACATCAATGGGAATTAAACTTGTATTTGTCATGGAGGGAGAGGCCCCCAGGTTGAAAGCAGACACCATGAGCAAGAGGAATGAGATGCGCTATGGGCCTTCGAAGAAAGCTGGAGCTGTAAGGACAGGGAGATCTTTATTTAAGGCCGTGTTAAAAGAGGTGAGTAACTGAGTGTTGAAGTATTTTTAGTGTGATAGAAAGAAATCTTAACCAAATTAAATACAGGAACTTGAAGTGATTGAAAGCTTTTGCTACAACCTATCCGTGAAGGCCAGGTAACTGAGCTTCTTGTTAATTTGGGGCGGATTAGGGTGGAATGACACTGAATGACTGGTGTGTACATTTTTTACACCTGAGCCAGTTGTGTAAAGGAGGAAATTGGCAAGATAAAAAGCATTATCCCACCTCACAGGATCTGTTTATTGTTAGCCTCACCCAGCTCAAAAATGCTGGTTTGTGGGCATCCTCCTATGGTGGGTGTGCCCCTATGGCATACTGGATGAGAGGTTTCACCAACACACACCCAAAAACTCTCCTCCTCTTTGGCTGGGGAGTGCAAACCCGGCCTCAGCAAAGCACCTGCTGCTTTTGCAAATGGCCAATTGTTCGCATCATTGATCCCTAACATTTCAGTCTCTCACAGCTTTATATACATAACAAATGTGAAACAATATTTTGAGGTTTGAAGGAATGTGCACATTTGAAGTCAGGCCTTAGAATGTCTGCTAAGTGGTATAGAAGAGAAACAGTGTCAGAATAATTTTCTCATTGCTGTGTTCCTATGCATGTTGTGCTGTTGTGATTGACAGTCATAACTGAGGATTTATTGCAAAATTTAACTTTACTGTTCTTTGTGTTAGTATCCATATTTTTTCATATCTCCCCACCCCCATTAACCATCTTTGTCTATTCAAAATTTTATGAAGTAGAATTTATGGACACTCAGGGCTTTACTAGATTGTACATACCAATTAATATTTTATTCTTAAATTCTAAAATAAAATATTTTCTCTGAAATTTGTAAGTATATATTGGTGTTTCTTGTACAGTGGTCCAGTCTTGGTAGGATGATGGCATTGTACTTTTCTTCTTGATATTCTTGGGGAGTTTGGCACCTGTTGGAAGATGTCTGTTCTGGCTCAGCATTACTGCTTGAGAAAATAGCATTACTTCTCAAAGATAAATACTCCTTTGTTACTACTCTTCTGAAAACATCCTAAATATCTATTTAAAGTGTAATGATTTTTGTGAAGGAGTGGCCATTGATCATGCTGTGTTCAAGTCCTGTAATTAATACTTTGCTCTTTGTAGATACTTACTTTTCACTGTTACAAGAAATTATTTTTTGCTAAAGTAGTGCTTTCATTGATGTAGTGTTGTATAGGTGGAGCAACAGTAGCAGTTTTTATATGCACTTGTGTCTGAGAAAATTCATTCTAATAAGTGAATTTAATAGCTCAGCATTCAACCTTTTTCCATTTGTGTTCCTTCTTTTAGTGTCTTGAACTGCTGGAGTGTTTAGGTGTCCCTTGGGTTCAAGCAGCTGGAGAAGCAGAGGCAATGTGTGCCTACCTAAATGCAAAAGGACTTGTTGATGGCTGCATAACCAATGATGGAGATGTTTTCTTGTATGGAGCTCAAACAGTTTATAGGAACTTTGCCATGAATGCTAAGGTAGTGTACCTCACCCTGTTCCCACCCTTATTATCTACTCTTTCTTTACAGAAATGGAAATAGGAAGAAGAGACTTCAAAAAATACTTATATGTTAGTAAACTTACCTTGTAGTAGTTGAGTTTGTTTAAAACAGTATGTTTAGGACAGGAACATTTTATTTGATTAGCTGGTAATTCTTGTATCAGCTATAAGAGGAAAACTACTACTACAGTGTTCATCTGAAAGACTTGTTGAGAAAATACTTCAAAGATATGAGAAAATCAATAGAGCAAAAGTGCGCTACAAATAATTATCTCTTAAAAATAATTAGGGTTGATGGAAGGTTATTTGCTTTGGTGACACCATATTTGAGTTCTTCCTTGACCTGGTTCTTTCATTCAGCTTCCTTGTCATTTATCAAAACAGTGAAGGCAAACTCAATCTTTCAGGTATACTTCGTTACATATATATTGGTCAGCATAAAAAATAATTTCTGAGTGTGCATCTGTCACGGCATCTGTTCTAGCAGAATGGATCACTTTTGGTTTGTTGACTTGTGGGGGGATTTTTTTGTCATGACTGAGGAAGAAGGTCATGGGCTATGTTCTAATTCATGTTAATCTTGATTCTCTTTTGTATTTGGATCCCTTTACCTTTCAAATATTCCTTTAGCTTATGCCTAATATGTTAGGTAATGTTTTTATTATTTTTATTTTGTTTTACTTAAGTAGTAGATTGAAATGCTTACATGCATTTTAAAAACTTCACTTCCTGAAATTACTTGCACAGGCACTAGGATTTGATGATGTTAGTTTTGCCACACTTTCTTCTAAGGGTAGTAAACAATAAAAGAATCTGGAATCGTAGAATATACTGAGTTGGAAGGGACCCATCTGGATCATTGAGTCCAGCTCCTGGCCCTGCACAGGACACCCCAAGTGCCTGAGAACCTTGCTCAAACACTTTTTTGAACTCTGTCAAGGTGTATCTTGGTACTATGACCACTTCCCTGGAGAGCCTGTTCCAGTGCCCAGTCACCCTTTGGGTGAAAAGGTTTTTCCTGATACTCAACCTAAATCTCCCCTGACACAGCTTCATGCTGCTTCCTCGGGTCCTGTCACTGGTCACCAGAGTGAAAAGATCAGAGATCAGTGTCTGCCCTGTCTTTCTCCTTGTGAGGATCTTGAAGGCTGCAGTGAGGTCTCCCCTCAGTTTCCTCCAAGCTGAACAGACCAAATAACCTCAGCCTCTCCTCACACAGCTTCCCCTCAGGGCCCTGCACCATCTTTGTGACCTTCCTTAGATGCTCTCTAGTGGCTTAATATATTTTAAATATTGTGGTACCCAAAACTGCCCCAGCACTGGAGGTGAGGCTGCCCCAGAGCAGATCAGAGCAGGACAATCCCTCCCTTGCCTGGCTGCTGATGCTGTCCCTGATGTCCCCAGGACAGGGCTGGCCCTCCTGGCTGCCAGGGCACTGCTGGCTCATGTTCAATTTGCCATCAGCCAGGACCCCCAGGTCCCTTTCCATGGCACTGCTCTGCAGCCTCTCATTCCCCAGTCTGTGCACACAGCCAGGGCTACCTCATCCCAGCTGCAGAATCCAGCACTTCCTCTTGTTAAACTTCTCTAGTTTGTCTCTCTGCCCTTCAGAGAGCCAACAACTCCTCCCAATTTAGTGTTGTTGGAAAATTTACTTAGTCCTGAAATTAAATTAGCCCTTTTGGTATCAAGTTCAGGGTGTTAATGAAGATGTTGAGAAGTTGGCTGAGGATAGGAGCCCTGTGGAACTCCTCATACTTGAAGTTCCAGAGCTTGTTCATGTAGTGTCCATGCATTACATTATAAATTTTAATGGCAGTTTTTTGAGTTGTTTTCTGTTAGACCCTTCTTATGGGGTAGACCCTTTTCCTGCAGGTGTGGGTGAATAGGAGTGAGTAAGCAATCCCAGATGAAATGTGACTTAGGGCAGTTCTTTCCCTGATATAACAGAAATAATATGCAATAAATTTCTCTTGCAGGATCCACATCTTGATAGTTACACAATGTCCTCTATTAAAGAGAAACTTGGTTGTGACAGAGAGTCTTTAATTGGGCTAGCAGTTCTTCTGGGCTGTGATTATCTTCCAAAGGTAAGCAGTATAATTATTTTTTATTTGCTGCTTACACTGTCTTGGAAAACAACAAAGTGTAACAAGGGAGATGTGCTGGGAAACCTTATGCAGTGCATGAATACTGAGATCCAGTAAAAAATTTATAGTAAGTCACTGTAAATTCTATTTGTAAAAATTTGTAAAATTTGTGAATTTTATTTGTAAAAAAGAGATATTCAAAATGGTTCATGAACATCAGTCTTCTGAGACTGTTTTGTGTTGTTCCAAACCTTTTCTAATGGAGGTGAAGGCAAAAGTTTAGCTGCTGATTACATTGAGCCAAGGTGTGAGAACTCCATTGTTCATGGAGGATGCTTTGTAGCAAGTCACATAAAAGTGCATCCCTGGCAGAGGAGCTGTGGAAAATGAGAAAAAATGGTTTTGTTTGTGCTCTTTGGAAGACTTATTAGCGATGGGTTTGAGCTGTAGTTATTAGTAAAGGCAGTTCTGGATGCAGTTGTATATATCCCTCTTCCTTTGCTTGTAAATATATAATTTACAAAGAACTAAAAGTGATCTATTTGGATTTACCTAATGAATTGAGAGCAACCTCACTCATTACTACTTCACTTTTTTCTTTCTTTCCTGTAAAATTTTGAATTCTTTTTTGAGACTTTGAACAGAGCTGTTGTTATGGCTATTGAAAGGAAAAAGAAGTGGGATGATTTCCATGCAGTTCATCATGTAGTGACTTCAGGCAAGGGTTGCTCCCATTCAGGCTTGCAGTGGATATCTAGTTATTCTTAAATAATTGTGTCACAATTTGATAAAACTGTCCTTTAAACAACTGATACTGCTGGAAGAAACAAACCTTTCATTATTTTTGTTTTGGGTGGGGTTTTTTTGGGTTTTTTAAAAATTTTGCTTCTGTTCTAGAAATCTTTAAATAGTTTGTTACCACTGCATAAAGAGAGGGAGTAAAAACAACCATGGATAATCAGTGGTTATTGTACCAAAGCAGCTCCTGGTATATCAGCTTCTTACATAGTCCTAAAGTGTCACAATTATCTCATGTCAGATAGGTCCTTTGAGTTACTGCAGCTCAGCAAAGTAGATGAAGACAGAAACTTGTAAAGAAARCTGAATTATGGGAGTGCATTGGATTGCAGAACARATATGAGAGTATCACACTATAATTGCACTTATTTTGTTGAAAATATATAAAAATAATGCTTTCCTTGGAGAACCTGAGTATCTGACTTTGGACTACAGTCAGACACTGAAGTAATGAGATTTGAAATGTAGATTTATTTTGTATGATTGTATGTATTCAGTTATGCCATTATGGCTGAATAAATACAGATTTATTTGTAATGATGCTGTAGAAAGTACACTCAATACAATCTTTATAATCAGGTGTATTGATTCTTGGCAGAATATGGTGAAGATGGAAAGAACTGGAAAGCAAAATGTGTGTTTTAAATCATAGACTGATACACTAGTTTGGGTCAGAAGGGACCTCTGAAGTTCACTTAGTCCAACCCTACTGCAGTGAGGGATATCTTCAATTAAACCAGGTCACTCAGAGCCCCATTCCAACCTGACCTTCAATATTTCTGCAATGGGGCATCTGCCACCTCTCTGTACCGGTGTTTCACTTCTCTATTCTGAATCCAACTTCTTTTAGTTTAGTATTGCTTTCTACTTCTTTCTTTGCCTTTTTTTATCTGAGGTGCTGTTGAGCATGAGAACAACTTGTGTGTTATACTGGCAGTACAGCTGTAATCTGCCCTTAAACTAGATCAAAAATATTTTTCTCAATTTATTCTCAACATTTGCAATCACTTTTTGTCATTTCTGTACACAATGTAATAAAGATTTTTGTGATAATGTTTTGTTTGTAATTAAATAATATTTAATATTTCTCTATAGGGGGTTCCAGGAGTAGGAAAGGAACAAGCTTTAAAGTTAATTGAGACTCTACGAGGTCAAAACTTACTGCAAAGGTAAAATGGAAATTTATGTAAGTGCTTTTTTATTCAAAGACTTAATAGCATGTACTTCAGCTCCAAGACAATATTTGTAATTCTTTAGTTAGGGAGGATATTACCACATTCCTTACCTTGTGTTTGCTAAAGGGATTGAGTGTTTTGCTAAGCAAGTCTCTTATTTGTTTTAAACATTAGCTGGCTCCTTGCTCGTGAGCTAGCAGGTATAAGTTGATGATTGGAGTGAAAGTTGTAGGGACTGATGAGAATTACTGATTTTTAATTGGGTTGTGGATTAGGATTTGAGATACCAAGTGCTTTCTATATTTTTTATCATAATGTGTGTGTCAATGCTAGAAATCCAACATGATGTACTGTAAAAGAACCCTGTTTCATAAGTTAAAAAACTTTTTTGGATAAATGTTTGAGGAAGTAGAAAGAGGTTATTTTTCAGTGTTTTAAATGTGAAAGCTAAAAATATTTCTTTATCCTTTAAACATCATCCTTTTAGGTTTGAGCAGTGGAAAGAGCAATTTCAATATGATGATAATCCACCTTTGGTTGCTAAAAGGGTAATTCACTGTTCAGAGTGCCATCATCCAGGTCAGTGTGAAAAGCGCTGAGCTGTACTTTTAGCTGAATTGTTTGCTTTTTATTATGGGTTTTTTCCTACTAGCATTAAAAATGCTTTTCAGCTTCCATCTTCACATTTTCAATACTGTGTACATATACCCTTACATGAACACTTTTAAGGCTTGGGACTAATTTTTTCCAAATGTGAAAGTAGTTGACAGTGGATGGAATGTTATCACAATGCTGTTATAGGATCCCACATATTTGCCTTTTTAATATGATCAGTAAAGACAGCATATTATACTCTATACTGCCCAGCAACTATTTTTTAGTTGCTTGAATTGGTCCTGCATCAAGAGGACTGAATCTCATCATTGCTGAGGTTTGCAGCAGTGTTTTCTCAAAAAGAAATTAATCCCAAGGACCCTGATTTTGGTATAATCTTTGATCTGTGGACTCATTCAAATCCATCATTTGGTGAAGGAAAAGCCTGATTCAAATACATTACTCATATGTGTTTTCCAGGTTATCACACATCCCTTCTGTAGTTTTTTGATAATAAATTCCCAGCTTAAGATCTGAAACTGTTGAGGGAAAAATCTTCAGAAAAATGGAAACCTGCATGTCTTTTTCAGGTTTTACTGTAGCTCTATAAATGCAGCCAATGCACTCAGATCTGCTTACAGCTGCTATTCACATCACATTAGTACATGTTCTGAGCTTTGTATCTGTAATACTGCCCTTACAGATTTGGAGATTTTGGGAACCCCTTTTCTGCTCACCCTGTGTGTCTGTTGCTCTAGGATCTTACAAGGAACACGAGCACAATGGATGTCAATTCTGTGAAAGCGTGAGGTGCTGCAAACCCAGTGACTCCAAACACTGCTGCCCTTGTGCATGGCATCAGTGGGAGCGAGGGAAACAAGCAAATGCAGTGGAGGACAGCATCAGAAAGTAGGAATGGCCTGAAAATGTAATTGCTTTTCCCTGCATTTGTACGCAGGGTGAGCATTTAGAATCTCCATTTTTTGCCTTTTGTCTTTCATTCCTAACACATTTTCTTTTACCTGCAGAAAAGCCAAGAGTTGTGAGGGCTTTCCATTCTCTGAGGTAACAACCAAGTCTAATTAATATCAATTATTTCAATCAATTAGTTAAAATTTCAGCTTTGTACTCTCCTAAACTGTCTTTTTTATGTTTTATCTCAAGGTTATCCAAGAGTTTCTTGTGAACAAGAATAAATTGATCAACATAAAGGAATGTCGAAGGCCAAATTTATTGTCCTTTCAGGTATATAACGAAATATTGAATATTGAGCTTTGTAGTCTTTTATTACTAAGGAAGGCATCTGTGATAGTTGTGATGCTCATTGGTAATTTTACTTGAAATAATAATTAAAGAATCTTGCTACTACATCTTAATATACCTCATTGTTTTGAAAGCCTAAAATTGAAGTCTTTGGAAAAAATCAATTGCTGTAAATAGGTAGATGGAAAATTGAAAGAAAGAGAAAGCTCACTTGTTTTTGTTCTGTTTTTCATTGTCCAATATTGCTAGAAGGGGGTGAAGGTGTTAATATATGCACATCAGCATTATTTTCTAGGAAGGCTTTTTACTTGGTTTTTATTGGAAAAATCAGATCTTTTACGGTGTTTCATTTTTTAGGTTTGATGACAGTGTAAGAATTATGTATGGTAGAGTAGACCACAGTTAAACAAAGTGGCTTTAATGAAAATCCATGTTCATTGTCTCACATGTGAAATCTGTAATTTTCACAGCTCCTGGTAGAGCTGATGTCAATCTGACAAGTTGTTTAACAACTGTCTTATCCCTGCTGCTGCTACCACACAACTGTAATTCCTTTGGCTTGTTACTGACAGCTGATGAATGTGCCCTGGTAGGGATGGCTGTTCCTTCCCTTGGCAGTGAGGTGTTGTTGGGCCCTACACTAAATAAAAGCATCCTAGCTATTTTAAGTATTTAGCCCAGTGCCCCAACTACATCACTATCTAAGCATGATACCTAACAGAATAAAGAATGTTTTAAAGTTTGGGATTTTTTTTTTTTTATATACAAACAGCTGTTCGCTTCAGAGAAGATGGAGTGGACCAAACATTATGCTTGTAAGAAGCTGTTAGCACTTCTGACACGTTATGATATGATCCAGAGAAAATCTGGATACATTGACTCAAAACAACTGCAGGCAATACGGTAATGTAGTTTGATTTCTTGAACTTAATATGTTTACTTCTGCTGGCAGATAAAAACCACAAGGTTTTTCTGGAAAAAAGAAAAAAGGAAACATGGTTTTCTTCCATCTTTTTTCAAGTTGTTTTGAATAGAGTTAAGAATTCAGATCAGTGCACCAATTCTACTACTGCTGCACAAAGTAATGCATAGAGCAGTTTCTTTCTAACTGGCAATGCTTGTGTTCTCCTATGCTTGCTTTTTGTTCCTTTTCATTGGATCTGCCTAGGTCATCTGCTCAGGTTCTTAGCAGACATGTAATTGAATTCTGTGTCTCAAAATAAGAGTTCAGGCTTAGAAATGAGCATCTGCAAATTTAGTCATAGTCTCTGATTGCTTATCAGACCTACCAGCTGTCATTGTATTATGTGTCAACACTACTTTTCATTCAGATCTGCTACATTTGGAAATGTAAAAATGGCCAAGTATACTGTTACTAAAAATGGACATAAAGGGAAGAAAAAGCAAGATAATCATGTAATTACTTTCTCCCAGAATATTTTCCCACCATCCAGATTTCTATTGCTTAGGAATTTACTGAGCCGGAATAAGTATATTCTTATTCTGTCAGCCCTCAATGTAATTTATTTTTTTAATGATCTAATCTTTTCTTAAACTTAAGTCAACTTCTAGAATCTACAGTGTCTGTTGGCAGACACTTTGTGAAGGGAATTGTGATTTATTTTAATTTTATCTGACGTATTCATTTCCCAAATGAAACCCAAATTCTCCCTGCCTCCCTAACTGTTTTATTGGAAGAAGGTTAGTAATTTTTCTATGCTAGTCAAGTTTTTAGACATTTATTTTGGGGCACAGGAGGACAGTCAGTAGTGTGATAGTATCACTTCTGGGTTGATGTGTCTGTCTTGAATTAGTACTTACAGAGATGCTGATCTATTCAGTGTTATCTTTCACAAGACTGGGGAGACTGGTTGGAGAATGCTTTTTAAATAGATTGGCAAGATAAATTACCAGGATTTACCTTGATGATTCAATTCATTGACATTCTCTGTTTATAACACTTTCTAGTGTTTCAAGAGTTTAAAAGACAGATGGTGTGTATTCTCAAAGATTTCCTTTGTTAACAAGTGTTTAAAAATGCAATAATGGTTCAGCAGGATCAGCATGATCCTACTTTTCATGCATAAGAAACTACTAAACTGGGGTGTAGATAGTCTTTTTAGAAAAATCTCATAGTGACTGACTGTCCCTCCTCATGCTCTCACACAAAAGATATAAATGACCCTGTCTGGTTATTCAGAAGATTACTGTCCAGGGCAACAGCCTTCTCTGGCGTAAGTATTTTAAAATCATGGAATCATTTGTTTTGGAGAAATCCAACCATTAACCTGACACTGACAAGTCCCCCATTAAACCATGTCCCTCAGTTCCACATCTACACATCTTTTAAATTAAAAGGGCTGATGGCTCAACCACTTCCCTGGGCAGTTTGTTCCAATACTTGACAACCCTTTCCATGAAGAAATTTTTCTAATATCCAATCTAGTCCTGCCCTGGTAAATCTTGAGGCTATTTTCCTTTCTTTCTTATTACTTGTTACTTGGGAGAAGAGACTGACCCCCACCTGGCTGCAGCCTCCTTTCAGGCAGTTCCAGAGAGCCATGAGATCCTCCTGGACTAAACACCTCCAGCTTCCTCAGCTGCTCCTTTCACACTTGTGCCCCAGACCCTTCATCAGCTCAAATCTATAGTCCTAATTTCACTGTATACAGAGTAGAGTATTTTTTTAAAAGGTGTAATAATTTCAATTTTTCGAGAAGATTTTTTTTCTCTGAATCATTCCAAATTAGAATATTGAAATATTTTTAGATTTAATTCTAAGATTTAATGGACTTTCTCTTCTTACAGGATTGTTAAGACACGTATTAAAAATGGAATTCCTTGTTTTGAAATTGAATGGCAAAAACCAGGTGGGTCTGGTTTCTATGTACATTATGTAATGAAACAGTTCATAGAAAAAGATAAAGTCAAGATTTAAAGACGATGAATTTGGCAGTATTCTGAGGCAATGGAATGTGGGCAAGACTGGAAATTGTTCTGTGGAAATAACAGGAAATGTGCATCGAATTTCACATACTCTGAAAGAAAAAGCAATCCTTTAAAGAAAAAAAAAATTACCCAGAAAGCAAGGGACTTGGTCTTCAGCTACTTTTTCTGGTACCTGTTACTAAGACCTGTGTATTTCATACCTTATTTCACTGTGTACCTGAAGCTGTCACTATTTTCTAGCTAGAAAATTTTCAGTGCTTCCAAACTCCTCCTTGTAGTGTGTCCATTTGTGTCAGGAGACTGGCAGGAAGAAAAAGACTTTACTTGTAGATAAATCTCAAATATCATACTATTGACTTTTTATGTATCTTCTGTTTGGTTTTTCATTGCCTACTTTGACATGTGTATGTTCATATCAAAAATACATTTATTAATTTTTCAGAACATTATGTTGATCCAGATGATGAGCCTGTGGAGTTGTTTGTAGTCACACTAGAAGAAGAGTCTTTGTTTCAGGCTGCTTATCCTGATGTTGTTGCTCTCTATCAAGTGGAAAAGTCAGAAGTTCTTCAGAAGAAACAGAAAAGTAAGTCAAGAAGCTTATTTCTTACAAATTTATTTGGCAGAATGCAAGAAAGCAAAAAACATTTCTTCCACTCTTGAACAATATCATTCCAAAACAAGATGAGGTCATGATGCCTTGCAGGGGCTGTGCTCTAATCTTACTATTCTATACTTTTGCACAGAGAAATATGAACTGTGATTTATATGCTATTCAAAGTGCACTTTTATTATTTTTCTTTTCAGAAAAGAAAGACAGACCAGAAGAAAAGGTATTACCAAATGCTTATGATGAAGTTACCAGTCTTCTGTCTCAAATGAATTTAAAGCCTACATACGGAATTCTTCCTGGGCAGCACTCCATGTCAGATACAAAAGCTCCTGCAGGAGATCAGACACAGCAGAGAAGTACTGGATCAAAAGATGCAGCATTACCTTCAGCTTCCTGCACATCAACAGTTCACATGTCAGCATCAGCAGCTGCTCTTGCTGACTCATCTGTGCCCTCACAGTGCACTAAATATTCAGGGATGTCATCCTCTGTACCAGCTGGTCTGCAGCAGAGCAGTGCTGATGGGAAAGGAACCTCCTTCAGCACTTCAGCAGCCCATGGAGATGATGACTGTGATCCAGCTGCTGACTTAGCCACATGCATAAAACACTCACATCCACTAAGTCATGAAACAGTAAGAAACAGCTCAGAATATTCTGATGTTACACAGTCTGACATGCTTTCTGACAGTGAAGATGATTTGTTCTCAAATGATGCTATGGGACAACTTCAGGAGTGGTCTTTAAGCGAGCGAATACTTATAAAGGCTCCCATTCCATCACAACCTTTATCTGAAGATGTAGGGCAACTGGAGTCTTTGAGTTGTTTTAAGCAGTCAAAAGAAACATTGAATCCTGATAAAAATAATGTATCTTCTTCATGTCAGTTAAATAACCTAGATCAGGAAAGTAAAAATGTTCTATCACAAAACTCTGCAAGTGGGTCCAATGTACATATCTATCAAGATGCTTACAAAAAAGCTGACATCCTGGCTGAAATGGTGAAAAAAGACCCTTATATAAGTGGTGCAGCTTGTTTAGCCTTCAGTGGGGAAACAACAGAGACTCTTCATCCTGGATGTGAAATGCTTCCAGCATCTCAAAAGCCAGCAGATGCAACTGGCTGTCACATTAAAGAAGCTTGTATTGAAACTACTCGGAAAGCTTCTTTTAAAAAGAGTGTCTGTCAGAACAGATGCTCTTCTAGTGAAGACAGTGATGATGGGCATGTGGATAAAATCCTGGTTTATGACCAGCAGAAAAGGCAACTGAACCCTGGCCAGTTTAAAAAATATTTTACAAAGAAAAGGAGCAGTGTTGATACTAGTAGAAGAACAAATAGTGACTCAGCCCTTACAATTAAAGAAAAGAAGAAAATAACCAATTTAAAGGCAGCTGTTAATAGTTGCTCAGTGCAGGTATCTCTAAAACCATCCTCTGTAGAGGAAGTTAGTTGTTCCCAAAGTCCAGAGCAACCAATTGAAAGATTGGGTTCTCCCACACAGCAAGACAAAAGTGCTGCTCTGACTTCTGCGTGGGCAGACAGTCCCCTTCCTCTGTCTGAAAGACTGAAAGGAAGAATCAAAATCAATTAGGTTCTCCATAAAATAGATTATGATAGCAATTAATTATCAGTTAACTATTGGTTAACTGTCAGTTCTTGAAGAGTTCTTTCTCAGAGTTTGCAGCATGTATCGATTTTATACGGACACAGTTTTGATGAATAGGAAGTGCTGGCACTGGAGCTGAAGTTTGAAATTAAAATGTTCACAAAAGTCCCAGTTGATTGTAGGCAAGTACCAGTCATTCTGGGTGTGTTTGCATTCTGAACTTGCTACATAACATCAGGATACAGTATGCAAGGATGAGGGAGATTTATTTAAGAAAAAAGGGGTTTTTTTGCCAACCAATTGTGAGATTTTGTGTACAGCTATTAGTCTTGCTTATAAAACCACTTACTAGAACAGCGCCTGCACTGCTGTTGGATTCTCCTAATAAGACAAAGTGATGCAGCATTTTTAAACTGAAATCCTCCATTCTCCTCCACTAATTTAATTTTGCAAGTTTTGAAATGGGTTTTGAAATCCTGTGTTTCTGGTTGTGTTGACCATCTCTGAAGGACCATATAGAGACACACAGCAGATGTACTTCACAGGGCAGCTAAATTTGTATCTGCCATGTCCCATAATAAGCTGTTCTTGAGGGGTGTGCCTCTTCCAAAGAATGGAATAAGCCATGTAAGAATACTCTGGTGTTGTAGCTCTCATATCTAATATTTAAGGAAATTTGATTACTGTTTTAATTAAATTTAATTAGGGCATTTTTTCCTAAAGAAGGTTGAAATAATAGAGTGAAAGCTAAGTTACAGAAAATCTAATTATCATATTGAGAGTTCTTTGAATAAGATCATGTTTGGGATTTTTTTTCATGGGGAAACTTGAATGCAATTATAATTTTGAAGGTGATCTTCCTACCTCTGTATTATAGAAGCAATCTCTGTTCATACACCAAAAAAAGTTTCTTCAACAGTTGCCTGTTCCAGGAGTGCCTCCTTGTCTGTATTTAGGTCTTAGTAACTTTTTCTGTGCAGCCAGAAAGAAGACAACACTTGCCATGACACATTGTTATCAAGAGAAATTTAGAATATATGTGCCTTACTGAAAATGTCAGTTCTTCTTAATGGTTAAGGACCAAGTTTGGAAGCTGAATTCCAGATGTGTTTAAGGAAGACATAGGTAGCCTATAGCTAATGCAATCTGTAATTAGCCAAAATGGTAGTTTCTTAGTTTACTCTGTGGGAAGATGGAAAAAAATTTGATTTTTCAAATGAGAAATGTATTCTGGAAATGAGAAAAAAATCAGAAATATTGGAAATTTTTTTCAGTTTTGAAGATGGTCTTTGTCTTCTGGAGCCTCTTATGCACCCAACTGATGCAAGAGGTTAGCTGGAAGAATAGAGTTGTGAAGGAGAATGAGTCACCTGGGAATTTTAAAGGGATAGATTCATAGCATGCAGAATGGTTTGGGTTGGAGAGGTCCTAAAAATCATCTGGTTCCAACCCCCATGCTATGGGCAGGGAACCATTCCTTATGGAGTGATCAGTAATGGAGAGATCTGAGTGGGCTTTTTTTGTGGAAAAACACTGTTCTTGGTTATGTGTAAATTTTTTTTTTTTTTTTTTTTTTGCCTTGCTGATGATTTTGAATAGTAAAAGTTGAAATCAAGAGTTTAAATTTTCCTTAATAAAAACACCAACATCATGTGAATGCACTGACTTTTGTTCCCTCCCAGAGTACAGGAATGTGCTCTGTTGTCGGGGGGATCATTTGATTTCAGCCACAGTGTGTGGATTCCTGTGGCTTAGAGCTTTCGTTAGAACTGGGGGGCCAGAGTGGGTTTTGGAGGGAATTTTCTGTGTTTTCTAAAGCTTCTTGAGATGAATGCTTTAATGAATGAGGAGATGAAAATACTTTGTCAGAATGGTGACAAGTTCGTATTTTGTGGATAATGAAAGTTAGAAACAAGATAGAAGATATTAAGGACTGCAGAGGAAAAAATATTATGTTGCTGATTTTTCCTGCTAATTGACTGGGTTTCACAAGTACAGTTCAAGCATGAAAAGCAGAAAAAAAAATCAATTTTTTCATATGTAATGCATCCAAAATTTGTGCCAATTTTCTGCCACTACTTTAGAAGCAGCAATAGATGTGGGAAAAAAACCAACTGTGTAGAATGCTCCTTCTGTTTAGGCTGTAGCTGCTCATTGCAGTAAATAAAAACATTTATCGTTGGGGGTGACTGTTGCTTGAATTAAACTTGTGATTCATTACAGAAGGGTAATTACAGTTTTAATTTTTTTTTTTTTGTTTCTCAACTGTATGTAATTTACTCAATCTAAATATTAGGGATGATTTTTCTTTGGAGCTTTTGCTGACTGCTTTGCAAACTCTCATATTTGTGAGAATGATGTTTAAATAAATTGAGGGGATGTAACGTAACTTTCTTCTGCAGGGAATGTTTCTGCAGTATTATGTTAAACTGACTGTTAGAATAAATCAACTGATACATCAACCTCATGAGCCTGAATAGATTTTTATTTATCATCTGTCTAATAAGCTCTACCAGGGTGCTTCATACAGAGTAATAAAAATGTAGCTACTGTGGAGGTGGAGCAGGCAAGGGGCTTTTCCTTCTTAAAGTCCTTTTCTGAGAGGTTTTCTGCACAATTGCTGTCCTAGCCCAAGTGCTTTACATGATGTGTCACTCCTGCTGGCATCCCTCTAGCTTGAATGATGCTCACAGAGATACAGAGCAGAACCATAAGTTCTGTCTTAGTGTAAATATTATTTCCACTTACAAACAATATTAAACATTAAATGTAGCTCATTTGTTCAGCATAGCTTGATAAATGGAAACATTTACTTGGCATTCCTTAGGATTATAACTCACTATTTCAGGTCCACAATCAACAAGAAAGGAAAATAAATGCTGTTTACATGGAATATATACATAGAGAGCTAGAAAAAAAATATAATTTAAAAGATGACCTCTCAATGTCTCTATGTTCCACCGTCATTTTTTCCATTGCTAGAGATTATTGAAATAATTACCTACATGTGAACCTGCCTAACAAACTCAATAAATCTTTTGCTAGTTAACCAAGAAATTTCCTAATCTGAGAAGGGATTGATTTAACTTTGAGAATCTGCACAGCCTTGGCTCTGTGCTCTTGTGTCGAGGGAGATGCCTGGAAATGGAGTGGTGAAAAGGACTAATGGCAGCTGTTACTTGAGACAAGATAGTCTTTTCATGTCTAAAAAGGTGTCAGGCCCTGCCATATTATAACAGCAGATAAAAGGAAACTGCAGTTAGAATATTACTGGGAGTTGTTGTAAACCCAAGTGCTACTGACAAAACCATAAACTCGGCGCTAGATTTAGCACTTTTTCCTTCAGGAAACAAAACACTTTAACTGTTTCAAGAAAACAAAATTACAATGGGTGACAGAACCACTCTGCACAGTTTTCCTGCTCATGTATCTTGCATTATAGTGCATCATCATAGCATATCAGTACTGAATTTAAGATTAATCACATAAGAAACTTTAAAAGTTCTTTAAAGCCCAAGCCTTGTCTCCACCCTGCCCAATTTCCCTTGACCAAGTTGTAGAGGTTTTGCCACTTCAGAAGCTGAGTGCAACTGGAGAAAGGGACATACCTTTGAAAAACTTGTTCATTAAAAACAGCTCACCCTTCTAAAATTCCTGATGGATAATTAATTTTCATTAGCTGCCTGAATAAAAATCAGTTAAGGAAAATAAGTTAATCGGGAATATTTTAAATGTCAACATAGTGTAGAAGTACTCCCTACATTTGTTAATTTAATAACAATTTGTTATTCTAATATCTTGTTATTTGTATTTTTTATTTTAATATCTTTTTTTAAAATGCAGTTTACTCTGCTAGAGCACCTCTGCAGCCAAGCTTGAGGCCCAGCTAGTTGTCCCACCATATATTTTTCACAAAGGTTGGATCTGTGCTAAGTTTTGGGTATTCTTTGGCACGTGGTAGAAGGAGCTGTGAGTGTGGTCTGTTTTGGATAATTTCATGGACAAACGAGATGAACCCTTCCAGGCTGTCTTAGTCCATCTCAAGATCCCAGTGTTGCCCTGGCAGTGACACCACATAACAACAGGCAGATGAGATAGGCCCAACCCTAGAAACAGCCCAAGTTTTATCTGCCTCAAAACCATGAAATTTGTGGCCCCTTTTGAGCCGAATTCAGACTGTCTTTCAGTCCAAGATGAATGCCATGTCCCAGAGCAGATTTAGCCTTTAAGCCTCTCTCTCAGAGCTCACTGCAGTGTGTTGTAAACATTTTCTTTGAACCTTATGCACTGGGGAGCTACATTCACTGCTTGATCTATAGCTGGGTAGGAAAGAGCCCTCGGTCTCAGAATCCCCAAAACCTGGAGTTTAGTGGAACAAATGGCTTCCAGAGTAACAGCCACACGCATGCCCTAATATACAAGGGGCTTTGTAGAACTTTATCTGCAGACTAAATGAATTGCTAGTTTTTCTTATTATTGAATGGTTTATTTTCTTTTTTTTTTCTTTTACCAAATCAGACCTGCCAGTCAGAAATATGGAATAGAGTCTGATTTCTGCTAATTGGTGCCATGCCTTCCTGATGGAAAGAAATCAGCAGTGGCTCTGCTCACATGTGCTGCCCTAAGCTGTGATGGGGGATTCTGTGGTTGGCAGTCACATCAAAGAATATGGAGGGTACAGGAGGGGTACATGAGGATGTAAAGGCTTTGCCTTGAGGAGTTATCAAAAAACTGAGAAAGGGGATGCTGATGTTACAGGGAAGTTTAGGAAATGCAACAGAAGAGCAGGAAATAGTACAGTGGGGTGGCATAGGGCATAAAGGAATCCTGAATTCCAAGCACTTGTGTTGCCAGATTTGGTATAACATCCTGAGAAAGCACAAGGCATGCAGATCAGCAACTCAGACAAACTATTGTCATTCCTGTGTAAGGCTCCTACCAAAATTTTTAGTGAGACATGCACAGCCCAACTTCTTTCTACTCCTTTCCACTCCTTTCCCAACATCTACTCCAAACATTTATTCCTTTCTATTGCCTTTTAACCTGAAGCACACACGCTTTTACAGCATGGTTTCAGGTACTGATTTGTGTCCTCTGTGTTTATTATTTATCATAAGGTGTATGGGATTTGTTCTTCCTATCAGTCAGGTCCAAGGGAAAGTGATGCTCATGCATCTCCAAGCAGAAATGCGTGTTCTGGCATCTACTGAAATGCCATCATCAAAGATGTCACTTTGTTTCCCTTTCTAAAAATCCCTTTTCTTCTTGCAGATTGCTTAGAATTTGCAAGAAAGATATTTGGGGAAAGCTGTAGCCTCATTACTTCTGTTTGTGATTTCTAAAGAAGTACTGTTCTCAGTTGATGGCATTTTGTTGTTTCCCCCCACTATTACAGTCAGTTGCTGACTACTATGGTTTTTAGTATGGTAATGGTAAAAATGCATAGAATATGTTTTTCTGCTGTTCTATTTTAAGAATTTTCTTTTTAGCAATACCAGAAGAAATCACTACAATAATCATGTAGATAAGGGGTTCTGAGTTATAAAAATGAAAGCAAGCAGGATGAACAGTGACATTTTCTATTTGGGGTTGGTGGTGGCTTTTTCAGCTCCAAAGGCCAAGTTTTTATTTACCAAACAACTTTTATCCAGAACCTTCTAATCCTTCACCTTCCACATGGTAATCCCTGGTGTCAGTGGTTTGGAAAGTGGGCTGAAAAACATCCTGTAATAATCTACTGATTTCTGTATAAAAACCTAGCATATTTAATAAAAAAATTTAAAAGGCCATTAATTCTTTACTTGTTCTGTTATCAACAGTTCACCACTGAGGCCTTATGGAGAGAACATTCCTCACACCGATAAGCTGAATAATAACTGATTAAAATGGGCATGTGGCTCTAGCATTGAAATTGTTTGAATTTTTACAGAGAACTGAACTGATCCATCAAGATTATATTCCTTCCAATAACAGTGCTGTTATCTTGCAAAAACACTCTTTTTAATAGTATATTTACCTTGGAAGATACCAGCAATTTAAGTGTGGGATCTTTTTTTTTTTCCTACTACAAAACCAAACTGTTTTGGTTGGGAAGCCATAAGTTACAGATTCAGAAAAAATTGCTATCCACAATTGTTGGTGTTTTCCAACAGCCAGGCCACTCTCAGCACAGAAGCCAAGGACTTGGAGCTGCTCTGACATGACAGTGAACAGGGAGATTTCAAAACTGGGGGGGTCCTCATCCAGGTGGGTGTCCATATGATCTGGTACAGCCCTCTCGTATGGAAATCTTACAACCTTGTTACTCATGCCTGGTGAAAAGACCTGAGTTTGTATATTGTGATTAACTAATAATGTAACTTGGACTATAACCCAAGCAAGTGACTTTGGCAGGATGAATGTTTCAAAGAGGGCATATATTAAAAATCTGGCCAAAGAAGAGCCCATGAGGCACAAAGTGTCTGTGGTGCAGACAGAGGTTACCTGCATTGATGTTCTGGGCAGTCCCACCAGGCCCACCCAAGGACACCTGAAGAAGCTTGTGGAAGCTCAGGGTGCCCAGCCAGCTCCTCCCAGACATTGCCTTGTCCAACCCAACCAAGAGTTTTCTGACAGTAGTCTATCCTCTTTCAAGTTCCAAATAAAATTCACTTAAAACCTCTCTGCAATTGTTAATTGAACAAAATACAGTGCTAGGATTTACCCTTATAAATAAAGTATAGCTTGATTGTGGGAGTTTATAACTCTTGCTCTTCTAGTCAAATTGATCAGATATTCTATTACATCACTAGAACTATTCATAAAAAACTCCAAGACATAGTACATCTTAGGAAAGTAATTATGTTTGCAGAATGGCACCCAATAGTAAAGATGTGTACAGCATCTATCTGGAGAACACACAATTTAGGAAGTGCATAATAAAAAAAATCCTTTAAATGTGATTCAAGCTAAAAAGCCAGTTGATAATTGATATTATATCAATCACAGTAACTCACAGTTTGGCAATGAAAAGGAGTGGCTTATTGTAAGTGCTCTTTTATTAATCTATTGTCACAGATCTCACTTTAATAACAACATTCTGTGATCACATATATTATTCATGGGTCATTTGAAGAATCTGTTATGCAGATACTCGGATTAGTGGGCTATCAAACCATTAGCCAAATAAATCTAAGGGCAATAAAACTCACATGAAGATAGATGACTTTCTTCTTCTTGTTCTTTTCAGCTAATTCAGGCTAATTTAAGCCTTTCACAGAATGGTGATAATGAAGGATTTGTTCTCAGCAGCGTTATGGCAGGTGATTTGCATTTGAAAGTTTGACACATTTATAGGCCTTTGATCTTTTTCCCTCAGTGCTTGTGCCCCTGGCCAGACACCTAATGCACATTTTACCAGGTGGAAGATCTAGGAGCAATAGTAGCTCTCAGAGTCACCATGAAGATGTACACTAGAAAAAAAAATTAAACTATTTGTGTCCAGAAAATATTTTATTGCTGAATTTGAGTGGCCTTCATATAACACTAGAAATAAAATACACTGACACTTGTTTCATTAGAGTTTATTTTAAATTAGAGAAAGTCTTCACGGAAAAATAAAATGCAGTCTGATGGCCCACTATCTGTAAAGATTGGCTTCTTCTATGGGTTTGAATTTATTTTTTAAAGGAACTCCTTCTGCAGGACGCTTGAAGAATTTTCGCACCAAGTGAGAAAAGACTGTGGCAGCCATGGAGCCACTTATTAAATATTATTTAAAATTTTGCCAAAAAAAAAAAAAAAAAAAAGAAGAAAACAAAAAATTAACACTCTGGGCAACACAGCTATCTTTGGGCTGGAAGAGGAAGCCCTGGGAAAAAAATCATGAGCATACATGAGCATGATCAAACATACAACCCTAGGATATATAAAAGATATTCACAGTAGTTACTATCTGGTCCCAATGTAAGTAGGAAGTTTAAGGATTCAGTAAGAACCTAGCTGAGTATTTGAAACAGGAGTATTGTACCCCTCGTGATTTTTTAAAATTTCACGTAAGTGACTGATTCCTCTGCTGGATCATAATGATGAATTCGAGGTGTGTGAGCCAGCCTCACTTCATTCTCATCTCAGATTCGATTCCTAAAGTAGTCTGAGTTCACTAATTAAAAATTCCCTGTTGAAATTGCTTCCTGTTCCATTAGCAATGATATTTCTACAAACTGAGCTTTTCCTCTGAAAGAATACAAGGCTTGGAGGGTTCCTTGGAGGAGGACAGCCAGTCTGATCTCAGGAAAGCTCCAAGGATGGAGGTGTCTGGCCAAATAGCCCCAGGCTCTAAGTTTTATTTGGGAGGATGCAGGTCACCACCCCAGAATACTCGGCCTTTTTAAAGCTGTGTAATGAGTACTGATTAGCCATTGTCTGGAGTACACTGGAAGTAGCAGGGACTATGTAAATGTTAGTTTACTTTGGATGCACATCAATAGGGAAACCCCAATAGCCCTGCTGAATCCCTGCGTTTTTTTCCCTGGCTCTCTTTTAAAAGGTGCTCCTTCAATCTAAGAGTTAACTTCACGTTGAATGTACTTGAAAATTCAGTTCCCGGTACATTTTGTTCTTCAAAAGAGAACGCCATCCATCTGTGTTACTTTGCTTTCAACTCATCACAGAATGTCAGATACCAGATAAGAGCGAGACACTGATGAATGCGCATCCCAGCCTGACAGGGCAGGTCAATGTCAGGGAAATCAACGTTTTCCTTTTTTTTTTTTTTTCCCCTTTGTTTTTATTTTTACTACAACCCATTTGCCAGTATTTACTGTGGAAAGCCATTTCTCTGTAAGCTCAACTGGCTTAAAGCGGTATCAACCAGAGAATTTAGATTGAATTGCTTTCTATTTCCATCTCCATTTTATACAGTCTGTTAAGCTGACCCTTGTGATGGGCACTGCAGAGATCTCTGCAGAGAGGTGATCCCTCCCCGACACAGCCTGCATCCCAGGAAGGGAGATTTGGGGGAGCAAGAGCAGAAGAGAGGGCAAAGATCTCTTTGTGACCATGCGGGTCAGTGGCAGGGCTGGGAACGGGACACTGGGGACCTGATTTCCCATCCTGATGGTGACCTGGCTGTGCTGCCTCTGCAGACCAAGCTTTAGTGTTTTCCCTGGATTGCAGCAAACTGGATCCTAAGCGAGTGGAGCTGTAGCAGGACCAGCTGCCTGCTGGATTTGCATACCTGCTGGTGTGAGATCTACCTGCTTATTCATGCATGCACCGCTTTTACACATCCCAATTACCATTAACTAAGCAGGAACTCAGGCAGGGTGCAAACCAGATGTCTGTGTCTCTTCAGAGTGATGGGGACAGCAGCACACAGCTAAATGGGCTCTCAGAATGAAGGCAAGCTAAGGGTTGGATTGGTAATCCTCTTTTCCTTCTAGCTCTACATTTTACCTTCTCTTTGTCTGACCTGATAGATTCATAAATTTTACTTACTGGCCCATACTTATGTGTTCTTGGCAGGAGTTTAAGCTTTCTACTCTTTTTTTGTGTTTAAAAATAGAAACAAAAAAATAGTTTTCTAAACAGCAGTGACCAAAGCAATTATTTTTTCAATTTTACAACCTTAACTGAGTCCTTATCTGTAACAATATACTATAACAATATAACTATTTGATAAGCTGTGCTTAAGACTGCCTAAAAAAGCTTGTTTCAAGTGGATAATTAAATATTTCCTGCTTCTAAGTTAACTTTATCCATGCAACTGAGTAGATAAAGAGAGATGTAGGATTTATATGAGCAGGATGTCAAGAAAAGGCATAACTTTCTGCTGTCAGTACCAAGAAGCACCAAAAAGAGTGAGACACAGAAAATCAAGTAGATGAAACCTTAAAGAAAGAGCGAGAGAAATTAAATGAATTTTAAATTATAAAGAAAAGTGGAAAATAATAAGATGTAGTGATAGATGGGACAAACTAGAAGTAGAAAAATTGAGAAGAGGTGGAAAATAAAAGTTGATCATGAGGTAAAGAAAAGGAGCAGGTTCTTCAGTGGTAGAGAAACATAGACCTCTGCACTATGGTCTTGGAAGCCAAACACAACTGTCCAAAACTATAATCAGCCAGGAAAATATCTGTGTCTTCTATCACAGTAGGAAATCTATAATGGATCATTGGAATGTCAAGGGCTTTTAAAACTCAGAAATTGTGTTTGTTGCCTCTGTCCTGCAGTGTGCAAAGAGCTTAGTTGCTCTTCTTCTCGCCTCCCACCAGGTAGCTGCACCTGCAGGCAGGGGTCAGGCTGTCCTGAGCCCCCTGGGCAGGCAGACCCAGCTCCCTGGCTCTCTGCCCACACACCACATTCACTGGTCCAAGGCCAGCTTGGTGACCTTTCTCTGGCCTTGCTCCAGAGCTCCAACCCACCAGGCTTCCCAGGTTTTCCAAGAAGCTGCCTCCTGGTTTTTCTCCCCGAGCCTGTGCTGCTGCACGGGTTATCCCAGCCAGCACAGGAATTTGCCTTTGCTTTCTTTGCACATCCCAAGGCTGCTGCCAGATAATTTTATCCAGTCCCTCTGATGGAAGCTCTGTTCTCCAAGACATTAACCACTACCCA
>PYHW01009698.1:3362481-3374172 GCA_013186435.1 Turdus rufiventris
CCACGTGCAATGAAAGGTGCTCAAACAGACACACAGCATTTTATTTCAGAATGTGAAATATGTAAGTGCTAAATAAAATCTGTAATCTAACATTTGTATGTTGTCTCTTTCCAGGCTATTGATCCATTTTATAATCATTAAATTGAACTGAGACTGTGCCCAGAGCATAACTTCATTTAGCACAGAGATCAAACATGGTTTATGTTAGCAGCACACAGCAATTCTGCACATCAGTGCTAGGATGTGGGGGAGGAAGAAATGAGCAGATACTGAAGAGGAGGTTCAGTGGAGAAAAAGGAACAGCCTAAGCTGAAATGTAATCACAGAAATTGAAAAATAGCTCCCTTCACAAACACCCAGCTTCAGCTCTGCAGCTCCACTACAAACTGTCACAACTGAGCTTTTAATGCAATTTTCCTGGCTATTGGAATTTCTTGTAAGATTTACCTAGTTTTGGAAAATACATCATGTTGCAAAACAAATGCATGAAAGCCCATTTTAATAGCAGGAAAAGCAAGAGTACAAACCCTTAGGTGCTATCCCAGTTTTTAATAATGCCTGTGAAACCACTGTTACACATGGCAAAAGTAATCATCCCACTGTTCGTGGGACAGTAGAAGAAACACTTGGGTATAAAATATATTGTACTTCACAATTTATTAAACTTGAAAGTGTGTTTTTGGGTATGAAAGGAGGCATTGCTGATCTTGAAATACTTGCAGCAAGTAATCCTCCACCTCTCCCATGAAAAACTGAGATATATCCACTCCATTACAGTTTTTAAAACTAAACGTGAAAGATGACGTAATTAGCTGCACTAAGTGCTAATAGAGTTTTCCTACAGAAACAGCTTCTATTATTTTGATACTATCTGTTACTTCTCATTTCTGAGCAAAGTGAATCTTATTAGGCTTGCCTTCCTCCCTCAGCTTTGCCTCTTCCTTCTGCCTGAGGTAGCCAGTGGACATTAAAGACCAACCACATAGTCGAACCTCCTTTCAACTTCTGTTAACAGGGGTATTAAAAAGACATTCCTAAATATCAGCTGAAAACCACTAGGTAATAAAGTCTCTACTTAAAAGGTGGGTAGGTGTAAATTCCACACGTAGGGCTTTTCATCTGGGAAGCCAGTTGCTTGGAGATCAGATGTTTTAAATGAATTGCGGAGCTGATGTCACTTGTCAGTCGATGGAGACTGACACTATTTGGAGGATCAAATACTTACATTTGAGGATGTAAAGCAAATAGATAAGTCCTGATCTTGCCAGCCCAACAGCAGAGAGATGCTTGTTCACTATGCATAGCCCTGGAGAAATCAGTGATACTCACTTGACTGTTTCTTCTCCATGAGCAGGGTCCAGTCTGGATATTTTGGAGCTGCACCCTTGAGAACATTAAAATTTTTAAATGTTTATGGCAGGATTTTTTAACAGCATTAGAACTAGACTATTTCTGGTCTCACTACAAATTAATAACAACATTTTATTTTGTGGTAGCCACAGGTTTGCTTGACCAAAGATGGTCTAATTGTCTAATGGCAATTAGACATCCAATTTACACGTTATTTTCATTGATTATAGTAAAGGTTTTGGGCTCCCTTAGAACTGGACTAAGAATTGGTCCTTGTTTTCTTACTGCCTTCTTTCTGTCTGGGAATTGTAAGTGGCTATGCATCTGCATTCTTCAGGTCACTGACCCCAAAAATCTCCAAATATATGGATTTGTTGACCAGGTTACTTATTAAGAAATATTTTTTGTTTCAATTGAGATTGGACTCAGAATAAACCTTGTTGAAGAAGTAGGAAGGAAGCTTCAAGGTCTAAAAATTCTAAAAAAAAAAAAAATTATTCTATTCAAACTTAGGCAAAGCCTTAAAAAGGAGAGAAGCATAGTCTGGTGCATAATGTGAGTCAATGTGAGTCTGGATAACAAATGTGGTGGATCCTTTCCTTCCTTTACTGCCATCTTGGGTGTAAACAGAGGTGTTCAACAGTGTTTTTCAGAAGTGTTGAACACCTGCTGCGTCTGCTGAAGTTAGTGAGACCTGCAGCTGCTTGCCCCACGTTTTATATGTGGTGATTGGTCCTGGTGCAGGATGGCCACAGACACCTCCACAGCGAGCGGGTGGCGTGCAGCCAATACTTGGGGAACTGGTTACAAAAGAGGAGGTGAACAGACTTTAAAAGCTTTTGGGAGATGTTTGGTTGATTTTTGTTTTTTGTTTTTTTCACATTACAAACTGCAAGATGAGACTGTATCATCTAAGTGCTCTACAAGGATGTTAGTATGATCTGCTTCTTGGGACAAAGAAGCTTAGACTTCTGTCCTGATTGTAAAGGAAGCTGACTGTGATGAAATTAAGTGTTATTTAAACACATTTATCCATGTTTACTCACTTTCAGCCTGCATTCTTCCCAGCCACCACAATTTTCTACTCACTGTCTGTTTTTCCTATCAAAATCACAGTATGGTGAAAATACATTCTAATATAGAAAAAAACCCAACTTATATCAATTGTAAATTACTGTATATTAAAAGGCATTTTTTTACCATACATAATCATGCCATAATATGTGGACTTCTTATTTTAAATTTTAAACCTGAAGTTCTAGAAATTTTCTATGCCATGGGTGGTTTGGGTTTTTTTAAATTTAAAACTTTTTGCTCCTTCCATGCATCCACATTCCTGTGATGAGTTCAAATGTATGAGCAGGGAACATTTCCTTTTAAAGGAGATGAAGACTGAGATGTTAGCCTTTGTACTGCAGAATAGATTATTGAAATGAAAATCCAAACTACCAGTCAAGAAGAAAATGTCTTATCATTTTTTGTCAGTTCATATTTCAAGGGTGTTACTCTAGTATCTCACTTTCCTTCAATGTTTTGACATTATTAATGGACAAAAAGCAAATTCCTAAAATTCACAGGAAGCAGAATTTAAAAAAAAGATCGCAAATTTTGGGTTTTCTTTTTTCCTTTTTCTGTGAATTTACTGTCTAGGAAGAGGCCACCTGAAATACTAGACTTTCTTAGCACTTTAATGAGAGCACCCAATTGTCATAGGGTTTAGAAAGTAAACCTGGTATCCAGCCTGTAGCCTTGTCTTCCTCTGTATTATATTTTTTAAAGTGCCATAAAAACCACTGAGAACTGTTCTACATTCCCATCAATTTTTTTTGTGTTATAATTTTCTGTACTTCACAAAATAATTTCCTAAGTGAGAATTCTCATTCTTGTGGGTGCAAATGTAGCATTGTCCAAAACTACTTAATCCAAGAACAGCCACAGACCACGAGACTCTGCTGGCTCCCACAGGCTGTGGATCACACCAGGACCATGGAGAGGTGTCACACAGCTTCTCAATTCAGCCAAAACCGAGGCACGCTTCATTTGAGTCTGTTAGGGAACCTGGGGGTTGTGGCCAGAACTGGTGGCTAGTTTTCCAAACAGAACCTCTGTCTGCATCTCCACCAGCAGAGCCAACAGGGCACAGCCCTTTCTCTGCCTCTGAAGCTGGGTTGTGGCAACGCTTGCTTCAGTCTGGGGAAGCCCTCTGCTCACCCTGTGCCCTCGGCGGCCTCTCCTGGACCACAGTCAGCAAATATTTGGGACAGAAATAGGTGTGTCCAAGCTGAAACAGCGGCAGGGAGCACAATGGGCATAAAAAGGATGCACAGCAACTGCAAGGCATTAGCCCCATATTATTTATTAATATAGAAAAGCCTGCAATCTTTTCTTGCTTGTGTAACAGTTCACAAGAGCATAAGCTTACAAGATCCAGTGATTTTTCATGCAACCAGAGCTGTTGCCTCATATCCTCTCATATCCATATTGGCTGCTCTAAACAGTTACTCATAAGATATAAGAAAATATAGAGCTATTGCTATAATTTGCATTCCTCTTCCCAGCCTAATCTCATCTGAATCCCAATATATAAGAACACAGAGATGAATCAGAATGTAATCTATAAAAATCTTGGACATGCACAAAATCTCTCTCCCCCTTGGTGTCTGAGCAACACTTTCTATTATTTACCCATAAATTAACTGGTGAGATACATTATTTATAGTCAGCAAACAAGTAATTTGTTGAAGATTTTGCTGCTAATTTTACTGCATTAAATTACTATTTGGTTCCAAAATGAAAACTGCTGTACAGAACAGTCTATATATGTGTTCACTATGTGTATGTTTAAATTTTTAATATATTTATACATTCCACATGCATATATTATATACATGCAGACATGTATATACACATACATATGTTGCAAGGTTTATTTTCCTTTTCACACCCTGACAAAAGTGCCTCCTCTTCCACCTCCCTCTCCTTGTATTTTTGTATTTGTAGTCTTTTAATTGCTGTGTTAACAGGGAAAAAAAAAAAAAAAGACAATACAGGGAGGAAAAAGAGTGGGACAGAAGTTCCCTATTTATGCAAAATTAGATCTTGTGTCTAACTTGGGACATTGTGACCATTGTCTTGGTACTCAGTGAAACCATTCTGATCACTGAAGACACAGAAAATAGCTGTAATCTTGTCTTACTTTTAGTTTTTAGCAGTTTTAGTCTCTCTGTGCTTCCTAGGACTGTTTCATCTAATTTTCCTTAAAGAAGGACCAGAGAAGAGCTCAGAATACGATGGGGTAACCATAAAACACAAAGCAATCCTGTCTGTAGAAGCTTGTGTTGGGTAGATGTCATGATAGTCAAACTTTCTCAGCCCTGGCTGAAATGCAAAAGTACTTCACTTTTTGGTACTTTCGTATTCATCTCAGCCTAAAACCAGTAAGTGTGCCATAAGACACCTCCTAATGTTTTGATACCTAGCTCGTAAAAACTAACAAAAGCTTTCCCAGTGACTAAATATACTGAGTACTGGATTGGTTTTTTTCTGTGTGGCTGTAGTGAGGATTTCACAGAAGGAAGTGGCATGTTCCAGAAAACCTCAGCATGCTTTGGCTGTGTGCCACTGTGAGGCATTCCCTGCCTTTGTTTGGAGTGGATTATGGAGCATACAGAGATCATTACACAGAAGGAAACTTTAAAATAAATCCTGCTTTTATTTTTTCCTCCAGGTTGACACTCTTTCTTCCCTTCTTTTCATTATATATTACATTTTGCTTCCATTATGTGCCAACACAAAGTCATGGCTGGCAGCCAAGCTGTTCAACAGCTGCAGAGCTCAGGAGTTTTGGACAGTTTTCCTGGCTCTCCTAATGCTTTGCTGTGTGATTTGGGGAAAGTTCCTCCTTGCCTCCACTTACCCATTTCCCCAGAGTAATAGAGAACATTAATCACCACTGTAAGCTGTACTAAAGCCTAGAGATGAAAAGTGCTTGTTATTAATGATATTAATTTATAAGTTATACATTTTCACTTGAACTGTGAAACATATAGCCACTGTTGCATTGAACTGGGACTGGAAACAGGTTTTTTTGGACAGAAGAACAGATTCCTAGAGGCAGAAAATTTTACAGAAGTAGCTTCTAGTCTTCTCTAACAGATATATAACGTGTATTACTTTGAATCAAATTTTCACGGGAAACATTTGTCTGGACCTAAAATTTAACCACTGCATATTTTGCTTTCTTGTTAATTACATTTCCCTATTTTAATGAGACTTTGACCTTGTTTACAATTACAGATTTCCTTTTTGATTCCCCAGCCATGTATTAAAACAGCACAGAAAGCTACAAACTGCAGGGGAACGCACTGCAGCTCTTTCCTCCTATTTCATATTGAAAACCAAAGTGATTGGTTTCTCAGGAGTTGCAGTCTCATGAGAGGAGAAATCCAGAGAGCCAGAACACACACAAATCCAAACAATCTTTGACTTTGGCAATTATCATGCAGATAAGAGACTGGCCCAGCAGCAGTCAGCATGGCTCACGTTTTCTCTGCCCTACTGCCATCGCCTTCAGTCACCCAGAAATCAGGGCTCAATGGCTTAAACTTAGGGTTTGTGTTAGCGACCAGTAAATCCTGGATCTGTAAATTGTTTTGTAAAATGGTGAATTTTCTTTTTCCTCTGTCACCACTTTTCCCCCCAGCCCAACGCTCGGTGTGGATGCGCAGCCCTAATCGCTTTAGTTGCAAGAAGATAATCTTTTTTTCTCCCTTCCTCGCTGTTGCCTGTTAGCTTAAAGGCTTTTTAGCTGAAGGTTGATAATTATCACTGAGAAGAAACTAGCACATCAGGAGTTCATTTTCTATCTTAGCACTTCTGGCGCTCCTTTGAACTCCTCGCACCAAGCCCGTGTTCCCACTCTGTCACTTGCCTCCCTCCATCATAAAAAGCTCTCGGCAGCCGCCGGCTCCAGCCTTTGCCGGTGGCCAGAGGGCATCGCCTCTCCGAGCGCTGCTCCAGCATGGACAAGCTGCACGAGACATTGATAAACATGGAAGATGCTCTGGGCTCCGAACACCCCGCCTGCTTGTCGTCCTGGGACTGGAAAAGCCCCGCCGGCTCCTTCGAGCTGCACCCCGTGTCACCCCCTCACAGCCTGTCCCCGACGCCCTCCTTCGAGTCCTACTCCTCGTCGCCCTGCCCGGCGGCGGCCGAGGCGCCCTACGGCAGCGGCGGCAGCGGCCTGGCGGCCTACGGGCTGGTGGAGCTGCCGCCTGCATTGCTGCCCAGCCCCGGGCAGGCCCGGCTGCCCAAGGGCACCAAGGTGCGCATGTCGGCCCAGCGCCGGAGGAAGGCCAGCGAGAGGGAGAAGCTGCGCATGAGGACCTTGGCCGACGCGCTCCACACGCTGCGCAATTACCTGCCCCCCGTGTACAGCCAGCGCGGCCAGCCCCTCACCAAAATACAGACCCTGAAGTACACCATCAAGTACATCGGCGAGCTCACCGAGCTCCTCAACAGCGTCAAGCGGGTGTAGAGCCCGCGGGAGCGCCTGCCCGGCACGCTCAGGGCCTTACAAACAAAACCATCGACATCAAAACCATCGACATTTCTTCCTCGGCAGAGCGCGGTGCGGCCCGGCCTGAGGAGCGGAACCACGGCGGAACCTGGGACTCGATGCTGGAAGGTGATGTAGGATTGCCTGAAAACCTGAGCTGCAGCTTGCTGAGACACAAGCCTTGCTCTTTGCCCTTTTAAATTTTTTTTTGTCTGTTTTAATAATAATTTTGTTTTCATTTTTGAGAAATAGTAAACCTAATCTGATACAAAAGTAAAAAAAAAAACCCCAACAACCAGCTGATCTTCCTAGGATTTACATATCACCGTTCTGACCGAGCTTGCTTTATAAGGACAATAGTAAATCCATAGGTATTAAACTGAATTTTAAAAAATGACAACAGCTGCATAAGAATACTAAGTGTATTGATTTGTAGGCACTTTAATCGTAGGATGAGGAAGAACATGTATTTAGTTCAAGTATTGTCTATTTATCCACATTTCCTCTGTACCTAAAAATCGAGTAACTAATAGTGAGAACATTTTTGCATGTAAGAAACTAAACGTGTCATAGTCTGTATCCTGTATTATAAATCTGATTGCTAGATAAGTAAAATCTAGTGGTGACCGCTAAATATTGAAAACAAAATATGAGCAAACTGACATTTTGTATAGATAAATTGCTGTTACGTCCTCTCTTCTTTATTAATATGTACAGAAGTATATATTTTTTTCTGTATTTAATGTGTAAAAAAACCCCTTCTTCAATGCTGATAAGTGATGGAAGATGTTTTTACATAAAATTTCTTAAACATGATGAGATTGAAATATCCTACTCTCTGACATGGAATAAATTGATTCAGGTTTCACAAAGCTGTGAAGTTCTGTTCTCAAGGTGTACTGAAATCTAGGAAGGCTCTGGTAATCATACCATTTTGTTAAAAGCCATCAGATCAGCTGTTTCCTATAGCCACTCACAATCTTGTAACACATGCATACAAAATATTTTTAAAAAAACAAAACAACTGAGGATGTAGCTTTAATCTTTAATGACTTTGACTTTCAGCTGATGGGCACCACACCACCAAAAGAATGTGCTGCTTTGTAAATCTCATTGCCTGAGTCATAGGACTTGGGCTATGAAACAAGCCAGAGAAGAGCAAACCCCAGCTGTGGGGAGCTAATTAAGTCATATTAACTTTTTCTGCTGGGGGAGAGGTAAGGCAGGGGAAGCACAGCAGCTGGAAGGTAACAGATTTGTCTCCCCCTCAGCATGGCTCTGTGGGGCAGATGGTTTAGATCTGGGGATAAGTCCTGTAGGAGAGCACCACAAAGCTAAAACTCCATTCTCTGTTTTTTTATTTGCCCCTGTTTGTTTGGAAGGAGTTATAATTATCTTTGTACATTTTTTTTCTTCCAAGGATCAGCCTAAGCTGATTCAGTGCTCTTCTCACATGGTATGTACATATTGGGGCAATCAGAATGAAATCCAGCACTATGACAAAAAAGCAACTACCCTGAAATTTATGCAGGTACTACTGTCACTCAGATGTAACCACATTTAAGCACATCCCCTATGCTTCTGTTTGTAACTAACCCACATGGATTTGTTACAGGCTTTAGTGTTTCAGCAGGAATGTAAGTGGAATAATTTTTAAAGCCCCATAAAATCGCCAAATCAGAAATATGAGGTGGCAACACTGATGGCAGGAGAGCAGTCCTCAGTATAAATCTGTGCAGCTGATCCAGATTTGAGCAGACTTGCCACATAGGGAAGGCCAATCTGGATCTATTTTGCCAAGGATTGAAACTGCACGATACCCATGAGACCTCACGCAGAACCATAACTGAAAGCCTGATCCCACATGCTTTCTCAAAGACCCAAAATTTATTCATGGGAAGACTTTTAAATTGGTTCTTTAAATGTTCCTCACTTGTAACTACAGGTAGAGGCTATTCTGTCCAGCTGTGGAAGCCTATAGGGTCATGGTTAAAGCAGAGAAACAAGGAGTTACAAGGATCTGCTTTCTTGTTATTTTATTTATGACCTTGGCTGGTCATCCAGCATTGCTGCCTCAGTTTACCCATCTGCAAACAGACTGGTAAGTAATGGCCTCTGAAAGCTGCTGCTCACAAAACTGAGTGAAGCTGTGCGGAGAAAGTGTCCCAGGATGAGGTACCCTGCACCTTGGAGAAGTGGCTCAGCATTCCCCCCCACCCCAGTGAAAGAGAGAGGTAAAGCCCTGAAGTAGCTGAGCTGTAACTTTTTACATGCCCAGGGACTTCCTCTGTCTCTTTGCAAGTCCAGGGTGGAGCAAACAGCTCTTAAGTAACTCATGAGGCAAGGCTGTGAGGCTCAAGAACATGGTACGGACATTGTGGCAGTGAACCAAACCTTGGCTGTATCCACTCCCTGGCCCTAGCATTCCAGGGCCACTGTCCCTGGCTCCAACAGGACAGGGCTTCATCTAAGCTGACCTTGAGGAAGAAGCTGCCCTTAATCACTCCCTGTGCCACAGTGGGGCCAAAGCCCACATCCACAATGGAGATCATTTATTAGAATAGATTGTGCCCATGCACCGTTTGTTTGATCCCCTTCCAGGGGACCTCTCCTTTTACTTGGGGGGATAGTGGGGACAATTTAAGGTGGGAAGAGGAGGAAGACCTTTAGTACCTGCCTGTGACTGAGGTGTCCCAGGACACGTCAGATTTGTTCCTCCCCTTCAGAAAGAAATGAATTCTTGCTCTGCCTAACGTAAAACATCTCTATAAACCCCACCTTTTCCAACTCTTCCCCTTGACACATGTATTTCACTGATTCAGAGTACATAATCTGAATTGTTGTATCCACAGTACAAGATGGTACAAAGCCTGCTGCTATTAAATGCTGGATTTTTTTATTCTCAATAAAATTGAATACAGTTGCAGTTCCTCTTCTCTTCTTTGTCCTTTAGGCCCAGGAGTTTTGGATGTGAAAGAGATCAAGTTCCCCACTTATGGTTATGAGAGCTAACGTTCAGGACAGTAAGGTCCATAAAGCTGTATTTAATTCTAACAGCAACACCACAATAATTGTGGAAAAGAGGCAAAAATTTGAACCACAGTCTGAAAAAGTTGCACGAGTCACAGAAGTAGAGACCCTCTCTCACATAGGAGCACCTTTTCTCAACACAGTATGCTAAAAATATACATGAAAATAAGGCTAAAATAGCTGAAAGGCCATGGCTGAAAAATTAAATTATACTCTGTCTTATAGAGTTGTTCACCACGCTGAAAAGATGCAGGAGAGAGAACTAGGGTTAGTCCTACACAATTAACTCTTCTGTCCCCAAGACCTCATCCTTTTGCAGGTTAGCATGTCATTGAAATTCCTTACTAACTGGAGAGCAGAACATGGATCCTAAAGAAGAAACCATCATGACTAACATATAGTTTTCTACTGTATTCAGTCTTCTCAGGTACATGGAATCATACTTCTTAAGTGACACTAGCCATGAAAATGAAAGGATAGCAGAACAGTCCTCAAATGCTAAAGAGAAAAAGGATAAAGTACATTATAAGATCTACAAAAACTAATTTAAATGGATTTTAGAACTTCAGGAGAAGCCTTGAGTTACAGAAGGTCTTGCATTTTAGTTGAACTACCAGTCCTTCACTCTTTGTTTACTGATGAGATCATTACCATCAGTTGCTGCACGGAAGTACATTTTTCTGCCTTTTAAACAAGTATTTCCAGACTTTAAAATGCACACTTTTGACTGAGCCAGAGACAAACAGCCCAGAAGCAGGCTGAGGGCAAGAGAAATCATGTAAAATGACTGGACCCATCAGCTGTTTCTGAGCTGTTCTTGCTGAGTTGTGCCCTTGCCTCCTCTCTGGGTGACCAGGTGTAACCACAGAGCAATGAGAGTGTCAGAAGGCTGGGAAAGAGGGATTTCAGCCCCACATCCATCCTAACCCTTTTATTAGGGAAGAAAAAGGCAGAGCAGAACAGGCAGTTACATATAATGGATTTTTATACCAGTTAACTCCTTTGGTGCCATGAGCCAGGCAGTTGGTGCTGCTGGAGGGAGCAGTGATATGAGAATAGATCTGGGTTTCATTTTCTGCCTTGGGGAGCAGAGGCTGTTCTAGGGCAGCTGGAAGGATATGATACTGCTCTGTTTAGCAGGAGGCACAGCAATGCAAAGGAGGAAGCCTTGCAGGTAGGGCATTAGCCCAGGATTCAGGAGGTTTGTATAGCATCACTGAGCAGGCTTTCCATCTGAATCCAGGAGCACGGCAACTTCTCTGCCACCTACTCTGTACAGAGGATGCAGCAGTGTTGTGTGCCAGCAGCAGCAATACCCAGACATAGAGCCTGAGGAGGGCAAGGAGGTCAAATCATCTCTTGAGGGTAAGAATAAGTACCTTGGAGAGAATATTGCCAATACTTTAAGCCAGTGGTTAAAGGCTCACACGTGGAAGAAGCTCCCTAGGCAAGCCCCAGCTCTGTAATCCACGGAGCTCACCCCCCACCCCCAAAGCAGAGGGGAGCCTGGGGCCGCCCGCACACACGCAGTGCTTTGAAATTCTATGCTGAGGAGCACCACGTAGGTGCCAAGAGGTTTTATGGTGACACATTTGGGCTGCACATAGGTGTGCTTGGGACAAAGAAAACCTCCTGCAAATGGGCTTCAACCAGTTCTCGGGAGAGCTGCTTCTCTGGGAGCTGCCATATCCCCTCTGACCAGGGAAGCCAGGAGCCATCCTTCCAGCTCAGACAGCAGTAGCTAAAAAGTACTC
>PYHW01009698.1:3374250-3407428 GCA_013186435.1 Turdus rufiventris
CCCAATAAAGCTGTCTGTTTCTAATGAGCTATAGAAGCTGGGTCCTTCTGAACCCCCTCCCCTGACCAATCCCCTGACTTTTTGCTTTTTTATACATCAACATCAGCCCAAGCTTGCACTCTTACAGTACTTGGTAAGTACATGGTAAGGAGAAAGACTCACCTTATTTATGCTTTAAAGCATCTCTTTCCAAGCACAAAACGTTCCTGCATTAGGTGTTTATGGACTCAAACACAAATAAAAGCAGAAATGATATGAAAGCGGCTAAAGACTGAAATAGACGTGTGGCAGAAGCCAAGACTTGAACTTCCTTAAGCTTTCGAGATCATTGCAACATTGTCAGAACATATTTTCCTCTGGATATAGGTGCATAGCATCTACTGAAGACTTTGGCATTTAAAGAAAAAGCAAAGGAATAACACCAGTGAGAAAAAATTGAGACAAAAAAGTAAATGTCACTTTTCTTAGTTTTTCAGTATTAATTTGTTGCTACTTTAGGTCACCAAAACAGTAAAATTTTAAAATACTAGCTCTCATTGAATATAGACTATAGAAAAAATGAGATTTCTACCTACCAGGGGCCAGATATTAGGTTACTTATTAGCAGTGACTTATCAACATTTATTTGAAATGGAAATAACTATCTGCAGTACATTTCTGTTATTGTTCCTATTTTCCTATAAAAACAAATCACACTAGACTTCTCTTTTCCCTTACACTTTTGTCATTCACCTGTTGAAATTGCAGAAAACGTTAAGCATAAACAAAGAAGATTGATCTGCTTTCAACTTGTGTTAACAGGGATATAAAAATAACATCCCAAATACCAGGGGAAAAGCATGTGGTCATAAAATATCCACTTAAAAGGCAAAGAGGTGTTGATAAAACACTTGAAGATTTTTTTTTTCTGTTTTATATATATATAGCCAGGAAGGCAGTTCCTGAATTTTAGTATAAGCAGACACCTCTGAGGGAGAGAGTGTACTACTGTCATTTCTTTAAAAGATTTCACTGATATTCAAATGGATTTTGTGTATCTTACAGGTGTTGGAACATCTGACAAGAAGCTTTATATATACCATTGTCCAATCACGGAAGGAAATGTCCTAGAATTTTCACACATATCAGAAAGGTTAATAGAGAAGATGATTCTTTACATAACTCATCCCTCAAAGTGGCACTAAACAAAGCTTTTAGAAGAGCTGAAGAGTAGAGCCACAGTACACCTGGGCATCACCTTGCTTTTCTACAACTCTTAAGCCCATCAACAGATAAAGCATCTCAAGGTGTTGACTATGAAAATAAATGAAGGTGTCTTAGACAAGATTGCAAATACGAGGTTTCTATTCCTGATGATGTCCTTGAGCTTTAATTTGAAGAAAAAACCTGAAAACCCAGGAAGCCACAATCAAGATAGAGTTAACAGTACTGAAATAGCCTGCCCGACTGCAGGCTTGGTTTTCACAGCAGTCTCTAAGTGTTACACTTTTCTCCCCACACAAATGTAAGAAAGAAGGTGGCTCAGGCTCCTCGAGGCAGCCTGTGCTGTGCTGGTAGAACACTGTGAGGGCAGATGAAGATTGTCATACACTCAGCTGAAGAAAACACTGCTTAACAGACTCTTTTCTTGGTGAGACAGTCAGCATGATGCAAGACATAGGGAAATCACCACACCATTTAAAGCACCCACAGCTGTGTTCTCTTCGGTGCAAAACCCTGGCAGCACATTAGAGGTGTCTCACTTGATTTCTTAACAGGTTTTGCCTACAGACTGAGCATTACCCAGTCCTCAGACCAGTGGGTTTACACAGGGGGAAGCACTGGCCACCAAGTCACTGACTTGTCAAATCTCCTCTCAGGCTCATGTATTCTGTGTTTTCCTGCTATTCCCGTGCTGATATTCCACAATATCACAGCTCCATGGCTTTAGTCTTCACCTACAACAGGAGTAGCAAAATGAATCCTCGATCATAATAGCCTTCTCTATTGGAAAAGAGTCTTGATATGTTTCTCATCATGAGGCCCACACAGATTTTTCCAGACATGACAGTGAGACATCTACTACAGAAATGCCTAGCAGGCAACTGGAAGACAAACAAGACTTACATGTGCTGCAGTGACAGCACAAACTGTTTAGCGGGATCTTTGTATAGGTAGCAGAGATGTGATTTTTTTCTACTCTATGTTGTCTTACAAAGTGCTAATAGATTCACAAAATACATTCTTGCTCAAGTTAGCTCTCACAGAAATTCCCTGTTGTGTAATTCTCTTTAAGCTAAAGTTAAAAAGCAGACACCCATTATTGTGTATTTACCCCAAAGGGATCAAGATTCATACTAAGCAGTAGCTTTCATTAAAACAGGAAAACGCAATATTGAATCCAAACTCTTTTCACACCACTGTTCAGATGCAAAGAATAAACCAAAAAAATTTTACCCATAAAAAAAAACCCCAACCAAATAACAAAACACACAGAGGGAAATCTGACAGGACCTAAGCATCATGTTCTCCAGTAAGGAAAAATCCTTACCACTTTGCAGATAGGGTCCGTGTACTGTCATTATTAGTATTGTAAGTCTTCACTAAAAATCGTTTCCTTATAGGCTGATAGGATACTCAGCTAAGCAGTCACTGATGTTACCTGTGAGTGATTTGACCCACCTAGAGAAGGCAACTTGACATTGTAGAGCCACAGCCCTCCTGCAAGAATCACAGTTTACAGCCTTCCTGTCAACAGCCATTACAGGCTCAAGGATGTTCATCCCATCTGACTCCAAAAAAACCCCACATTCTTTTACTGACATCAAGCTCTCTGCAGTCCTTTGTTCATACAGAAGCTTAAAAAAAAAAAAGCTTGAAGTGATTTACAATAAAGTTCACACCTGTTGCCATCTTCCTCCCCTACTCCAAAACAGATGCTTCCAACTGCAAGCAACACAAATTCCAGACATGTCAGCTGAGCACACAAAAGACTAAGAGTTTAATGCTGTAAGGGAACAGAGAAGAACAATACAATAATTTAACTTGAAAGGGGTCAGTTAACTTCTCCATAGATAATGACAATCTGTTTTCCCAGCAGATACCACAGAAACAATTTTACTTGTGAATCTGGGTAGCAGGCTGTGCTTGCTTAGGCCACCTAACTGACTTCATAAAATGAAGTAGCTCTTGTTTAGTCTGTCAGAAGTTGGTGCATTCACCTGCAGGAGAAGAGAAGCATGCACAAGTCTGTTACATTGCAGCAGCAGTACACTTGGTGTTCCAGTAGTGTAATTTAAGATTGACACCAACCTCTCCTTAGTTCTTCTAAGAAGCACTGGTCCAGATGACACTTGCCCATGTGGATGCACTCTGTGTGCTGCAAGACATTTCAGCTTTTCATTTCCTGTCTAGGACTAAAATTCTGTGACCTGACATGACTCATGAGAGCACATGCCAAATGGCTGAGCAAAAACACAGGAGAGACTTGAGACATGTCTGTTTTCTTACCCAGTCTGTGTTTCCCAGGACTGCATCCCCTTGGACAAAAAATGTCTAAAGGCTGTTGCCTGGTGTTGCAGATCACCACAGTGCAGTGGAAATACAGCTACAAGAGAGGAAAATTTTGGTTATGTTTAGGGAAGTCTTATTTGGAATCCAATGTATACTGATCCTAAAGGACATGAAGGTTGTGTCAAGGTGGGGGGTGGCCTCTTCTCCCCGGCAACTAGTCACAGGGCAAGGGAAATGGCCTCAAAATGCACTAGGAGCTGTTCAGGTTGGGTATTACGAAAGAGTTTTTCACTGAAAAAGTGACAAAGCATTGGAACAGCCTCCCAGGGGAAGTGGTGGAGTCACTATACTCAGAAGTGTTCAAAAAAATTAGTAGATGTGGCACTTCACAATTTTATTTAGTGGGCATGATGGTCATCAAAAATTGGACTTGAGAATTATGGGGGTCTGTTCCAATGTGAACGAGTCTATAATTCTGTTCTGTGAACTGAACACAAGTGGCTGGTCTTTATTCACCCCTTCCAGAGTGTTTTGCCTTCAGGGAAGTGTCCAGCAGTCCCAGGCTGCACTGGCCAGCTGAGCCTTTACAGCATTGGCTGTGTGCACCACCCCTGCTAGGACTGCCAGCAGCTCATGACAGAACAGACGCATCTCACCTGCTCCTGTAACAGAGATGTGCCCTGGACAAAGGTGAACAGCCTCACTTCAAATCTCTTGAAGTGCTGAGGAAATTTTACTCTGAGGCTGTAGTCAACTTTGTGGAAGACAGTTGTGTAGGAGTCTTTGTTGTTTTCACACCTGTTTGGGAAAGTGGGAGAAAATGTATTTAATCCAAACCTTCTACCAGATATTCAAACACAGCAAAGAGCTTCCTTCTACATTTCTCTTGGGCCATAGGGGAATGAATAACAACTCCCCAGCTTGTGATCCCTGTCAGTGGCCACAGTTAGGGTTGCTTCGTGCTTTCTTTCCAGCCAGAACTGTTAGCTAGAAGCACATCTGGCCACTCACACAACCTTCTGCCCCCAGAAGGCACAGCCATTGTGCTGACACCAGCAAGTGCCCCACAGATTAGCAGCAATTGCCTCCAAGGTGGCCTCTGCCACTTCCACCTCTGCCTCTCCCCCTTTCCTCCCACAGGGACAGCACTCTGTGCTGAGCAGTTACCAAACCGAGGAGGGAAGCCTTCCTCACCCATGGTTAAGGATGTGCCACTGGGGGAGGCTGTCCTGGCTTTGGGAGTTGGTAACCCAACAGTCATCCAGGTTTAGATCCAATCTTGCATCTTTAGGCTGGAGAAGTTCAACTTCAAAATACAGAGCCTCCCTCAGGTATTTTACCACAGGATATTCTGATTCCTGGTAGGGCTCTGAATAGGATTTCTCTGCAAAAGAGTATTGATACTAAGAACCTCCTTTTTGTGGAGTAAGTATTCACAAACTTCCTGCTTCACTCTTTTTTCCACTTCTATTTACTCTGTCACAGTAATACTAAAACCTGCAACACCATACAAATTTCAAGAAAAGGGGATAGAATGGCAAGAGAGCAAGATCAGCAATAAAAGCAAAAGTCTCAACCATATTCCCTGGCTCTGAGGAGCCAGAAATGAAACACTCCTGCAAAAAGCCGTAAGAGTTAGATTTTTATTCAAAATTGTCTCATAGGTAATGAGAAGAGAAAAATCAATTTAAAAAATCATAATGGCTATTCCAATCATTGTGAGTGTTTGGTTCAGGCTTCAGTCAGCCCTTTCTGCTGGCATAGGTATTATTTTAAAGCAGTATTGCATCTTTGACACAGGTTACAGCTATTGCAGTGAGTTGCTGAATCTGCTTAGCAACACTTCAGGAGTTGACAGGAGAGAGAAGCTGGCATCACAATTCACTACACAACATTCTCATTGTGCCCAGAGGGAGCAAGAAAACTATACATGTGTCAGTGATGCTAAGGCTGTTCCACTACAGATATTTGACCATTTTTCTTGCATTTTGGAATAGAAAACTCCTGTTAGAGGCTTTGAAAATTCTCCATTTCCATATCCTTTGATATATTTAAAATTAATCTAAGCATGGTGCTAGGCAATATTTTCTACACTGCCCTACCTGAGCAGAGGGGATAAGTAAGATCAATCTTGGGTCCCTTCTTGCCTCAGCCAGTGATTTTATAGAGTCTAATCATAGATGTTACCTTTGAAAAACTTCAATGAAAGAGTGAGACAGCCAAGCCCTGGCTTCACATTGGGTGGTGGGTTCTTCTTAGATTCGTATTGGACATCAGCAGTCTGCTTGACTGCATATGAGCAGAGAAATTTCAGTCTGAGAAAAGAGGATTAGCATTAGATTTTTTTTACTACCAAAGTAACATGTACAACCTTTTTTGAGGGAATGACACTTACTGGTATATGGGTGTATCATTGCCAGGTCTGAAATAGAGTACTTCATTTTCATATGTCATAGTCGTGCTGTTGGACTGGAAGATGTACACATTACAAACAGGACAGCCACATTAGAGTCTGATTTGTGTTTGGAACAATATCTACATCCCTCCACTTGACTGTCAGATTCTACTGAGCAGAGTATGCCTAGAAGAAGCCAGAAATTACCAGCCAGCAGCCCAATGCCCACAGAACTAAAGCTGACCATAGCTGACAGCTATGCCATAGTCAAGAAAATTTATCAGCTTGAATATGACAGGATACCCTAGAAAGGGAGCACATGGGTCCTGAGAAAAACAGCAGCTATGTCTGTTTACTCAATCAGTGAGTAGAAGGAGATGCAGCAATGCAGAAATGAGCTGCATTTATGATATGTGAATTCAGGCATGTTCTGATCATTTGTTATTTTATCTGTTTTCTACTTGTACGGTATTTGGTGGTAGGAACAGTACTTGCTCTAGTCTGGCCATGTAATCATTAGCAGTAACCAACCAGCTTCTGCAGGGTGTACAAATACATCTGACCAGCACAAACTCACATTCAAGCCCACCACAATGGGCAGAGGTGTCAAACTGAAGGCTAGTTCCAAAAAACACGTCTGACCTTGAAAAAAAATTTTTACTCAATAAGAACTTCTACTCACCTGAATTTAGTAAGCTCAGGAAAAGTCTAGATGTACTACTGTGCTGGTTTCAGCTGTGACTTCCATGTAGTTTCTGCTCACCTCTGAACCTCTGCCAAGTCCAGCAATAACCCTACCCCAATGCAGAACAAACTTCATGTGACTGAGTCCTTACCTTTCTACTTGTTCCACACGTGTTCACATTGAACTCAAAGGTTGCAGTCTTCTCGGTCACCACACTGGGTTTGCACTGTCTGTCCCTCAAGACAAGCAGAGCAGTGTCTAGGTCTTCACCCCCTGCCAGTTTGACTGCAGTAATAATCACAGTGCCATTGGGCAGGCACTCTAAAAGAGAAACATACATTTTCCTACAAATCGGGATTCAAACTCCTTTTGCAGCCTAACAACAAAGATATTCTCAATAGATTTGCTGGCAAGTTCTTTTGGCAGCTCACAAGGAGCTCTCATGCTCTTCAAAAGGATTTTTCTAGCCAAGATACTCAATACATTTAATACTGATGAGTAGCTTTAGAATGACTAATATATATCCTGATTCTCCCCACATTCCACCAAAAATCCTCATCTAATTCAACTCCCAAAACCACAAAAACCCTTTAAAAAGCCTCTTGATTTTGAGGGTGTGCAGGCAAGTAGACTTTCCCAATTTCCTCCCCCCATTCCTGTACTAGGGAGGATAATCACTCCAATATTTAATTTGACTTGCCTTGTGGCATATTAACTAATAAGAAATCTAACAAGCAGAGTGCCACACAACTCTAAAACCTAGAAACATTTCAGAGTGCATGGCTTAGTTTTGCAACTCAGATAGCATTAACAGTTAATCCCCAACATGCTATTACGTATTAGCTCTGAAGGTGAAAATATGCAGGAAACTGAGAAATCTCTCCTCTGAGCCAAGGCGATGCCATCCTTCAAGGTTAAGTGGAATGAAGCCTTTATTGCAGAGTTATGAAAGCCCTAGAGATGACAATCACAGGTTAAACAGGAGAATAAAGACACAGTGTTCAACTAAAGCATTCAAAAACTAAGGGCAGGTTATCACAAGCCAAAGATAATGGTGCTTGAGAAAAGCCAAATCCACAGGATGTATTTAAACAGAATGTTTGTAATACAGAAGCTCACGCAGTGAGCTTTTTCAGTTGTTTTGCAAAATAATGCAAAACAAACTCCATTGCATGTTTAGCGGTCCTTAAAGATGATCGGTCATAAAGTAAAAGCAGAATATATTTCTTTTTCCCCCGCTTGCCTATTTCATCAACATCAACTAAGAGAAATTAAAGTCTTCTTACAAGGGCAGAAAATAACCCTCCATTATACCTTTGAAGACTGTCTCAAAGAGAAGCTTTATTTTGCTTTCAAGAATATACTGTGTCCTGTTGACATCTCACAGCTAGAACAGGCCTTTCAATTGCTCCATGTTGGCAGCCTTACCTCATAGCCCACGTGGGGAGAAAGGAAAGGGACAGAGATTGCCAGGTGAGTACCATTGTCCCTCAGAACGTAGTTGTACTTCTGTGCAGCCTCTTGGGTCAGGTGCCAGTCTGAGATGAAAGGTAGCCAGTTTTGGTCCACATTCCCACGAGAGATAATGAGATGAAGGTTCCTCCCATCACAAAACCCTCTTGCAGTGGGCAGTACTGCAAAATAGCCAGGAGTCAGCCAGCTGCCATCAGCAATACAGCTCCCTGGAACTGGCAGTATCCCTGGCTGAAATCAGCCCAGTTCACAGCCAGCTTGGTGCAGTTTCACCCAGGTTGCAAAAAGTTTACCTGCATCTTTCACAGCTGACAGGGCAATTACTGGGACAACAAAGGTCTCACTTGATGGATGGATGATGAATGTGAGTGTGACATTCAGGGTGTACGCTCTCATGTCCTCTCCCATATACTAGGAAAATCATATTTAGACATGAAAAATCACCAAGTGATATCATCATCTCTATACCATGGGATGCTGCAGTACTTTAGCACACACACCTCTTTTTTAACACTTGGTGAATCAAGTGGGACTTGCATTACATATGCTTTGCTTCCATTAGCATATCTGGTCCTGTGTATTAGGTAGCCATGCTGAACAGCTTCAGATACAGCCACAGAAACCCCTTCAATGGTTAGGTTCACAAGTTCAACATCTGGGAGGAATGCTCCCACTGTAACATTCATTAGTCTTGCACTCAGATTTAAATCTGAAAAGGAACAAATAGCATTAAGCTCTTAACTGTAGCAAAACCTTTAGTAAATTCAACATTCAGCTACTTACTATTGGTTATAGCAACGTCTGCTTGTTCAAATGGTGTTTCTATTTCCTTGATGATAGTATGTTTGGTTAGTCTCCATTTGTTGTCTTCCCACTGGTGTTCCAAGAACAGGTTGATGGTGTATTTTACCCCAAGTTCTCCATTGCTCACAGAAGTCTAAAATTTCAAATCACCACTATTTAGTATGGCTTGATTTTGCATTTAAGTTATGTTGGAATACCTCAAGGTCAGCTAAATCTACAGCCCCAACCAATTGCCCTTTTTGCTCAGGAATATTGAACTCTTGTAGCACTGTTTATATTATCTCAGAATACCTCCTTTGGAAAATGATCTTCCACTCCCCCCAGTTCCAAAGCAGCAGGGGACATTGAATAGGGCTGCTCCTGCAACTTCACCAGAAATTCAGTTGCTGCATTTGCCCAGGACTCAGTTTATCCCAAGAAGCTAGATTTAGATGTGTAGTCCCAACCCATCCCAAGAACACATGATCTGCTGGACTAACAGGTTAGTCCCATTCTCTTAAGTGGTCTGTATAAAATACAACAGAACCCATGCATGCTTTACAGTCCAGTTCGGACCATCTCTGAGGAGTATGACATCAGGACTATTAGGTGAAAGCTCTGTCTTAACCTGAGGAAATCTTTAATCAATAGTTCTGTGTAGGATTCTGTCTACCTGTGCTTGAAAGAAAAAAAAAAATCTTCATAAAGTAGTGAATACAAATGCTATCTTTGGTCCGGGCTTCTGGAATTTTTAACAAACCCTTTGTTCTCCCTCACTCCCATCTTTAATTTGAAAGGCACAACATGATAAATTATTCCTCATCAGAAAACAAACCAACATCACAGAATATTGCCTGTATGCCACCTAATATAAGTCACTGACCTTGTAATAACCACCTTCTGCACCTATTGGAATCTTCATTGTAATTGCTTTTAACTCATTCAATAACACATATTTCCTGGAAGCCATTTCCTTGGCAGAAAGTTTGCGTAGATCCACACCAGCTTCCACAAGCACATCCTTGAAGCTAGTCACTCCAGCATAGAGTGGTGGAATATACTTTGGAACAGTCCAGGTGATGGTTTTGTTTGTGTAGTCCACACCATCTTAGAGAAAAGACACAGAAGCTGTCAGCTCACTAGTTGTGAGCCTGTCCCAGTACATTTTGGCATTGTAGCATGGTACCACGCTCCTTACCTACAGGACATGCTACAGCAGTATCCACCATCAGGATCACCCACTGGTATTTGTAAAATGTACTTGATCTCAGCACAGAAAAGGTAATTCCCTGGTCCTGTAAGGAAGGCATCTGGTTAGACCTGCAGAGCCTGGCAGTCTGTTGGGCCAGGAGGAGCACACCAACCTCAAGCAGCTGAACTTGGGCAGCAGCGTATGGCACTCGCAGCACAACCCTGGAGTCTGTGGTGTTGAGTCCGTAGCCTGCACTCCAAGCATTGCTCACAAGCAGAGCTCTTTTTTCTTCTGGCTGGTGAAATACTGTTTGCCATATTGAGGCTTCTTCTGCCTTTCCCTACCCAGAGAAATTCATCCATAGTTTAAACATGATTTTCAAAGGAACAGGTTTACTGCATTAAATGATTTACTGTCTTGAATTTCCCAGCAGTTTTGCTGCCTTACTTTGAATTTTACTAATGGGATGTCCCTCCAGCTTTCCCAACCTCATGCTTCCAGAAAACTTTCCATATTAAGGGCAACAGAGAATAACTAATGGCACTAACTGCACTGTTGCAGACTCTGCACATACAGAGTCCAAGAAGAAAAAAGCCTCTTCAGTTTATTTTTTTGGGCCATGGGGTCTTAAAGAGATTTTTTTTTTTGCTTAGGGAAAACTTGATTTCTGCCTGCAGCTGTCTGTATTTCTAATCTATAAAAATATACTAAAACCACTTGATACAGAAGTTGTGTTTTTGCTACTTAAATACTCTTTGAAAGTACTGCATGGTTAAAGAACAAAGGATAGTTGTGCTAGAGGTAGCACTAGCTTTTGCTAGAAAGAAAACATGTAGTTTTACTTCTGGAAATACAAGAGTCCACTCCTCAGGTGCATCTTGAATGAAGTCTTCTATAGACTGTGGAACCTCCCTCCTGACAGAAACCTGAGGGGGAAAAACATCTGTAAGAGGTTTGTTGATAGCACTTATCTCCTTGTTTTCAACACCTTACAAGCCTTTTTCAAGGGAAATCAGCATTTCCTAGAGAGAGATGCCACCATGCCTGCTGATTTACCTATAGTCTGCTTGATTTCAGCTTCTTTTTATTTTCCACCCGTCTTCTAGTTTCTGTTTCCACTTAAGACCAGAGTTTGTTCTTGACTCCCACATCCTCTTCCAAGAGGAGTCCATTTTCCCTTTTGCACTCCTCCCCAGCAAATTAAGCAGGGAAATTTCCTTCAGGAGATATACATTCTCTCAATGTCTCAATATATGTTGTCTCAAATAAGATTTGTTGGGGCAACATTCTGTGAGTTCAATATATGAGCATAACCTTTTGAATATAATTTCCCAGCTTTATTAGATATCACGGTTAATATAGGTTATACATCATAATAATAAATGTATTACTTAAGATGCATACTGCACTCTCACTAACCAGTTAGTTGTGGTAGGGCAGTCTGAAGCTGATTAAATTCTAGTAATACGCATTGGAAACACAATCTAAAAGAGCATCTTGTAGTACTTACCTCTACTTTTAGCACTTTGCATCAGTACTTACCTCCATGTAGTTATTTTCACATATTAACTCTCTGGCACTCCATGGACCATAATGGCAACTTGCACTTTTCAGATGAGTTGTAGCATTGCTCATATCAGGAGCATGAGATGCTTTGATTTGTATAGTTAGTGTGAACACATCTTTCTGCATGGGTAAAGGGAACATCTGCCCATTAGACTGATTTTCCTTAGCTGAGCATCACCTATCCTTGTGACCCTAAAGTAGCTTACAAAACACATTCACAAAAGAGCAACTCCATACTGAAGCATTATCACTTTCAACTTCATTAACTACACAAGATGTAGGCACGTAGCTACACAGCAACATAAATACTTTGGGCAGCAGGTTTGTTCCTTCTGTATAGCCCCAGCATCAGAAGCAACAAAACAATAAAACCCAAGACACAGCTGATTTTTTTGTTTTATGACATAGTAGCAGTGAACCAGCAAACAAAGTTGGAGTTTTTATTGTGATGTGTCTCAAGACACTAAATATTGTTAGGGCAGAGTGCAACACAGCTGCCAGATGCAATTCCCTATTGTAAGCCACAAGAAAATAGTTGCCCTTTTAGGGCACATGTGATATATTTCATGTGTTCATCTGTAGGCTCTCCAAATGGCAGTACCATGGAATATTCTCAGACCTCTGGATACATTTGAAGAAAATGAAATTATTCTCTGCTAACAGATACTCAAGACATTATGAAACCTCAGTTAATGTCCATTAATAATTCAGTAATTTCTCACATAAAGTCAGTGTATAAGAGCACTGTAGTCAAAACATCTGTTACAGGCTTACCTGTAAGTGAGAATGGCAGCTCAGTGCAGAGGCACGGAACTCAATGTTCCTCCAGGTGTTGTAAGTCACTGTATAGCCACACTGTGCTGCCATGGCCTCATCAAGCTCCCAGGCTGTGCCAGACTGATCTACAGGCAAATAAACAGCAAAGAACTGCATAAACAAGTGTGACTGCTGCTCTGCCAGCTCCTTGAGAAATGTGCTCTGGCATAAGGACTCAGCTGAACCTGCTCTGATACAGCCCAGCTGCATCCCCTGGGCTCAGAGAACTGCAAAGTGGGGAAAGAGCTGTGAAACGTGTAAAGAAAGAAAGAATGGTAAAATGACAGTCACACTGGGACAGGAAACACTTGCAGCTGAAGGACTGAAGATGAAAAAAATAGCCCCAAACCACCAGCATGGTGACAGATGACAACAGCAACATCAGGACAACAACCTGTGGCTGGCACAGGCTCACACTTCTCTGATGCCTGCCCAGCAGAGTTTCTTCAGGAGACAATCCACCAGGATGATGAACACACTAAAGATTAGCTTGGATCTTTTTAGCATACAAACAGTTTTTATGGGTTTGAGCTTTTTAGCGTTTTGTGTTTTAGTTGTTTTGGCTTTTTTACTTCCAAAAAAAAAAAAAAGGCTTTATGGTTTAAGATAGATGTATCCCAGCTATACAGTGTTTTTGTGTATGAGCGAAGATGTCTGAACAAAAACATGTTTTAAGTGGGTTTTGACACAGGTTTAACTTTCTAGAAGAATGGATGACACGGAGAACTTTTTCAAGGCCAAATTTACATTTTACACATATAATATTACAGCAAGTGTTTATAGCCCAAAAAGTGTTATCACTGTGGCCTTCCAGGGCATTCAGTGATGCTTTTCACAGGGATGTACCACTTGCTGACTACTAAGTCCATAGCTAGAGGGCCCAGCTAATTTTTCTTAAACTTCATTAAGTATACACCTCCACCCAACTGAAGCCAAGAAGGTGAAAAGTGCAAAAAACAGTAACGTTGTGCCAGCTTCAGCTAGTGAATTTTCAGAACAGTATGTGCTGCTACTAGAAAACATTATTTTCACAAAGAAAATCCACCAGATTTAAAATGCCTAGAAACTACCATGTGTATTTCAATTTGTGCCCAAAGATAGCAAAATCAAATCTAATCATGGCCAAGTTATCAAAAAACAAGTGGACAGAGGTTACACAGAAATCAAGGTAGCAGTTGGGTTTACTTACAGTGAGATCCAACCTAAGCCCTATAATAGTAGAATAATCCAGGGAATTCTACTATAGAAGGACCTCAGAGAATTTTAAACATTTCACCATGTGTAGTTGTCTCACAAAGTTCTTCTATATCAACTTACCAACAATAAAAAGAGATAAGTACTTGTCTTCAAAGTATTCTGCACTCAGTGTTATCCTCAGAAGGTTCCCCAAGCACTCTGAACTCATGGGTCCTGTGTCAAATGTATTGAAAAGCTGGTAAGATGGGGATTCAAAGTAAGTTACAAACAAATCTGCTGCTTCCCAGATTGCTTTATAAAGTCAGTGTTGTGACAGTCATACATCTCTGGTCAGGAGGGGTACGAGGCTGTGTTTATACTATCAGTAACTCCAGGGGGAAAGCTAACTCCAAAATCAGTATCCTATTAATAATGGTGTTTAATGATTTGGCAATGCTACCTGCAATGGCTGGTCATGGAAATAGGATTTTGGAACAGCTACTACATTGGCTGCCCCAAGCTGAACACCTTAGATGAAATAAAACAGAACGTGAAAGTACCACACGCCCCTGAAAAGAGAAAAAAACCCAGCCTCTAAACCAAAAACTCCCGACCAATAAAACCTTACAAACAAACCACAAAACCAGAAACCTCCCCCTGTACCCCTCTAGTCACAAGAGGACCCAAAAGCCAGTTGGGTGCACAGCAGCAACATAAACTGGCCATCAGTCTACCCTGGTCACTTGCCCAAGGACCAGCACCAGAAGCCAGCTGGCTCATACTGGGAAAGGACCACCCAGGAGCAAAGTCAAGGGCTTGAGAAGCTCCAGTCCCAAACTGTAATCACAGCACAAACCAGACCTGGCTCCCACACCTCTTACATGCTTGGAGCAGGTACACACTGCCCTAAGTGTAGGACTAGAGATCAGAGAAGCCTTCTCATTTGACACACATGTCTAATAAATGGGGATTTGTTGCTTCAAATAGGAGCTTCATGGCATCATGTGCATCATGATGGCACCAACTAAAAGTTTTAAAATAACGGTGCATTATAAGAGCTGACAAGATTCTTCTCCCTAGAGGGTTCAGCACTGTAAGCTGAAGTTTACTAGTGATGCAATTCCCACATCAGAGATGGTCACACTAAAGAGCAGCAGACTGATGCTGGTGAACATGATTCTGTCCCACCCATACTCCAAGCTATCTACTGGATTCAGTGCAGAAGCTAGATAATTGCTCCAAGGTGGATAAACCTCCAGAATCTATTTACTTTGATCTTTGAGGGTTGCCAGTGTGTTTTATAGAGGACCAACTGTGAGTAGGGCAGACAGTCCTGGAAACAGCTCTCTGTATCTGCTGCTCCAGGACCAGCTCTGTTTTGTAAGGAAAGACTTTTGGCTAAGAAAACTTTCCTCTGAGATGAATCACTGCTATCTTTATAATATTTTCTCCTGGTTTTGGCTGGGATAAAGTTCATTTTTTTCCTAGTAGCTGGCACAGAGCTGTATTTTGGATTCAGTGCAAGAATTATGCTGATAACACACTGAAGTTTTGGTTGTTGCTGAGCAGTGCTTAGCGCCAAGCCAAAGACTTTTAAAGTGGTTTGTGCTGTGTCAGGCAGGAGGTACACAATAAGCCAGGAGGTAGCACTATCAGGACAACTGAGCTGAACTGGCAAATATATATTCTATGCAATAGACTGTCGTGACCTCTATATAAACTGGGGAGAATTGGCTGGAGGCACAAATCACTGCTCAGGGACACACTAGGCATCAATTGTAACGAGCAACTCTATTATACAACACAAATTTTTGTTAGGTTTTATAACTTCAAAAATTAAAATTATGATCATAATTGGTATGGTCATATTTTACTTGGTTCCAATATTAAAATATTGTTCTGAATCCATGAGGCTTTTCCTGAGCCTTCTCCCCATTCTGCAGGGGTGGGAGGGGATGAGGAATGAGGAAACAGCTGCCTGGTACTTAGCTAGGTTAAATTGTGATAAAAGACTTTACACATTGCATGGCAACTAACAACAACTACACTCAAGAAAATAAGAGTAAAGCCCTTAGTAATTCATCAGTACTTGTTACCAGAGTGAGGAAAGGTATAAACATTTGCTTAAAATAGTGACCCATGAAACTAGAGTGTATTTTCCAGCAAATCCCTGTATATTTAAAGTTTCTCAGAAAAACGCAAAAGTAAGGCTGCCAAAAGAGCTTCAGACTCCTCTGAAACACACATAAGCCTAGATTCCACCTATGGAAAAGCCTGGAAACTGATGTGAAATCAGTTTAGAGCAGCATTACCTGGTGTCTCTTGAGTCCATACCCCAGAGAAAAATACCCCTATTAGTAACAACCTGTAAGAGAAGACAGGGATTAGCAGCAGTTTCAGTCAGGGCAATTTGATAACAAATTTCTTGCTCAGAAAGTTCTCCTCAAAATATTAAACTAGCCTTAAGTTTAAGGCAACAATTCTAGACCAAGCAATTGGGAAAAGGGATTTTCCTTAGTCATCACTAGAAAATTAGGGAAGGCAAACCAGAAAATACATTTAATGACTTAAGTAAGATCACTTATGTTTAGTAGCCATAGAGCTCTCACCTCTGCACCAGACTCAGCTTCATTGTTCATTTGCTCAGCCTCTGTATGGTGGTTTTTCTTTTATAGCACCACACACACACAAAAAACCCCCTCCTTTCTCAGTTTTACATGGAAATCAAAGCCTTTCTGGCTTTTTAGTCCTGGATTAAGTAGAAAGGCTGCCACGTTTATATTGATGAGACGCTTTTTCAGCTGTTTATCCTCCCAATTATCCTGTAATTCACATCATCTGATTATTTGCTTTTCTGATGAAATCTGCTCCTACGTGGTTCCTAGGTCTCTCTATTTTTATGTCTGTCAGCTCCTGACTATCAAGTTCTCAAGACTCATTTGGTTAGAGCAGGTTGCTAGTAATTCCAAAGTTGTGGGTTTGATCCCTCTATGGGCTATTCGCCTTAGAGTTGGACTTGATCCTTGTGGTGCCCAATTCAGAGTATTCTGTGATTCTGTGAAATTGGTGCTGCTCTGATAAAGCATGAGGTAATTCATCATTTTGCATCTGCTGTGCTCTTGTGTGGTGGGTTGACTCTGGCTGGATGCCAAGTGCCTTCCTCAGCTAGATAGGGGAGAGAAAATGTAAGGAAAGGCTTGTGGGTTGAGATAAGGACAGCTTAAAAACTCAGCCTGGGAAAATTTGTCTAATTTACTGCCAATCAAATCAATGCAGGATTATAAAAAATAAAAATTAGATCTTAAAATCACTTTCCCTCTATCCATTCTTTCTTCCTGCACTCCACTTCCAGTTTTTCTCCCTTGTCCCCACTAGCAGCACAGGACAACCGAGAATGGTGGCTGTGGTCACTCCTTCCTCCTCAGGGGAGGGCTCTTCACAATCTTCCCTGCTCCAGTGTGAGGTCTCTCCGATAGAAATCTGTCCTACACAAACTTTTCCAGTGTCAGTCCTTCCCATAGAATGCCGTTCCTCACAAACAGCTTCAACGTGATCCTCCCATGGGATGCAGTCCTTCAGGAAGAGACTGCCACAGTGACACAAGTGCTGCCAACAAACCTGCTCCAGTGTGGGCTCCTCTCTGCACAGCTCCTGCCAGGAGCCTGTTCCAGGACAGGATTCCCACAGGGTCACAGCCTCCTTCAGGCACCCCCCAGCTCCCCTGTGGGCTCCTCCCTGGCTGCAGGTGGATCTCTGCTCCCCTCTCTGCTCCTCCCTGGCTGCAGGTGGATCTCTGCTCCCCTCTCTGCTCCTCCCTGGCTGCAGGGGCTGCAGGGGAATCTCTGCTCTGGTACCTGGAACATCTCCTGCCCCTCCTACACTGACCCTGGCTCTTCAGGGCTGTTCCTCTCGCATTCTCACTCCTCTCTCATGGCTGCAGTAGCACAGGGCTTTTTTATCCCCCTTCTTACCTCTGTTATCCTAGAGATACTGTCATCATCCCTGCTGGGCTCAGCCTCGGCCAGCATCGTGTCTGTTCTGGAGCTGGCTGGTATTGGATGTGGGACATGAGGGAAGCTTCTGGCAACTTCTCACAGAAGCCACCTCTGCAGTCCCCCAGCTATGAAAATCTTGCTACCCAAAGCCAATTCACCCTGTCTCCTCTGTGGAGGATTTTGCATAGCCTTCCCTGGACAGCCGAAGCAAATGTATAAAATGCAGTTTTAAGGCAATTGGGTTAACAAAATAGGAAGGAACTGCTGACCTTTAAAACAGGAGGTCAAAACCTACAGTAAAGGGGAACATAGCTAGACACTGATGGGTGCCACAAACTAAATGAAGAGCAATCTTACTGGGAGATGTGAGCAGAAATTGTCCTCAAATTTGGAGAAAAATAACCCAATGGAGAAGTGAATCTGACCACAAACAGTCTGAGAAAAGGACTTCAGCATGCCTTTGCTGGGTGCTGAAGGCAGAGAGGTTACACCTAGGGCCCTGAGAGCAGGTCAGTGAGAGTTTCCCAGCATGTGATCAGGAGTGCACTGTGGTGACCTGTTGTGACCAGGTGATGTTGTGAGCAGGTGAGGGATGTGCAGGAGCAGGATGCTGAGCTGAGCTGCTGATGCTCAGAGCATGGCCAGGTCACACAGTGGTTATTGTGGTGTCTGTTCACATCATCTCTAAGTGCTGAGCACCACTGGTGCTTGGCAGAGTTTCCTAAGGAGAGCTCAGAATTGCTAGCATCCCTCTGTCACCGCGCTTCGTATCTAAACGAACCTCATACTGGGATATCTGCCCTGTGACATTCGGGTTTGCTGCTCCCTCTGCCCGTGAGGAGGCGGCAGGGATGGAGATTTATTTGTAATTAAGCGCGATGTCCTGGAGAGGGAGCCGGAGGATTGCCCAGCTGCTCCCTGCATCCTTCCCGGCTGCTGCTCAGGGCTCCTGAGCCCTACAGAGACTGCACAGGATCGTTTTGAACTGGCCTGATTTGTGCTGCTGTCACGGGTGACCTCACCGAGCCCCTCCCACATCTTCAAGGGTATAAAAGAATTAATGGAATGTGAAAGCCAAAGTTTGCCATGCTCCAAAATTAACATTTTAGATTTTACTCCAGAAACAAGTGTTATTCCCAGCTGATTTGAGTAGCAGTCGTTTCCTTCTGAAATTCCCTGAAATCCTATAGATTTTTAACTTTAGAAGTTTTCCTGAGAAGCATTTTCCACAAGGATATTATATAAATAATGGGTTCTATTAATTAATAAACCCATGATCAGGCAGTCAGGGCTTAAATATTGGATAGTATGATCCTGCTTTTTATTGTTAGAGCTGAGACCATTTGAGTTATGGATTTATTTCAGCACGCAGTGTGCTTTTACAATATTACAAAACGGTTATTCCATTTTCCCGAACTTGATTTTAGGTACTACCAAGGAACTGAGATTTCATCTAGTTTGCCTGAACTCCACTGGACATTTGAAGATCTGCACTAAAGACAAGCACATCACAAGTAATGGTACCCTTGGCTCAGGGCAGTGTTAAAGTTGCTTATGCTTTTCCATCCCAAACAGATTCCAACCATGTTTCCCTTAATTCTTCATCTGCCAATACTCACATGTAGGCTGAGGTTACAGGGCAGAATGGCATTCTAGAGGTGCATTATTCACTCCCTGCAGTTTAAACAGTATCCCAATAACTAACAACCATTTCCTGGAATGGAAGAAGAATTGCAGTAGGTCTGTTACAGCACAGCTTTATCACAGTGTCACTGAAAACATCACCCTGCTAGTTTACCCACAGTCACCTCAGTCACTCTTTGTTTCCTTATTTTTCTTTTTTTTACCCATCAACTGTAGATTAATTTCTGCACACTTTTATGTTTCTGAGTTGTGGAAGAAAGCAAGAAGTCTTGTCTGTCACAGTTTTAATTGCTAAAGATTAAGTGAAATCTAAAAGGCTTTACTCCAACTGTATGGTCAAAATGTCCAGTATAACAGAAAAGGAATTCCTTTTGGCCTTTCAATCTGAATCAGGACAAGAAGAGGAAGAAAGGATGTGGTGTTATGCACATCCTCAGTGCTAACAACTATGTACAGGGTTTGTTAATATTGCCAGCTTTCCTCTGATAACTGACAGCTCTCCCACAGCAAGGAGGTGAGCAAGAAGGAAAAAAGGCAGTCCATACAATCTAATATGGCTGTTAAATATACCTTGAAAGCTATTCTGGCTGCATGCAAAAATGAATACTAAATTAACATCAAAGATCATTCTGTGCTAATAGGAATAGTAAAAGTAGCAAAAAAAGAGAGATTTTGCAATCTCACCCTTATAAAGGGAGCCTTTTAAAATGTCCACTAGGAAATGCATCACTCATTTTCTTTATAGGGTTGCAATGCAAAATAATATATTCAAACTACTACTCCATCTGTCTCTTTCTGTTAATTCCTCCTCCCACTAATCTGTTCCTAGACAGTGTGTTTATCTGCTAGCTTAATTCAAATATTTTCCATGTAAAAAAAATAAAAATGGGGAGACAGAAAACACACAGTTCATCTGTAAGTGATAGCTGCAAGAGCAGACACATTAGATAGAATGAGGCCATTAACTAAAACTCAGCAACTTATGCTGGGATGTCTCTGCTGCAAGATATCCCTCCTCTGGGGATACAAATTATTTCCTAAATCATCACTGACTTGATTTGCAGCGAAGCACAGTCCTGCTGTGGGAGTGCAGTAGTTCTAAGACCTCGGAGAGTCAGGAAAGTGCCTGTCTCAGAGCTATGAGTGGTTTTCTTACAGCTCCCCTGTAGCCCAGGGCAGTAGGTATGGTGATTGACAGAATTTAAAAGGACAGAGGTCCTCAGTTAAAGCTTTAGAAGGCAGTTTTTTCTTCTCTGAAGAGGGAACAGCAGGACCTTTGAAGCAAGCCTCCCCTCAAGAGTTGGTCACGACCATACAGCTCAGACAAAGCACACATGAAGCCATGGCATCACCCCTCCTCCTTCATGCTTGTGCTTCATTCCCTCCAACAGGGAGCAGGGGATGCCCTCCCCAGGACCAGCACCACAACCTGAGGCATTCTGGACGAGATCTCCTATGACTGAGAACACCAGTCCCAACGCTTGTCTGCATCAATAAAACTGAGGTAAATTAAGCCAAAGAGTTACACCAGGATAATTTGGCCCTTGAAGCCTAGATGGGATTAGAAAATGGGAATTTATGTGTGGTGGAGAGCAGTGTGTGGAAATGCCTGGAACCAAATGCAAAGCAATTTAGATTACTGTGATAGGACAAAAGCGCTTTGTGTAGACGATTTAAGACATCTGCCCATGGTCCAGACATCTGTGTGCAATGAATACCAGTTCTGAGCTAGCTCTTTATTTATCATTCAGTAATGTCCATTAATAATTGCTGCCCCCATACAACCCTCTCTTTGTCTATATGTAGTTATATATGGTTATTTGATGACTGTAATAAACAAGGAAAGAATGACTCGTTTTTAAATTGAAAATACAATCTATGATATAGCTCTATTTCAAATATAGACAAACACATTTTACTCTTCCCTCCCATTCTCTCTCTTTGTCTATATTTAAAGATGCTATTGCACATTTATATCCCTCAAAGTAATGGACACATAAAGTAATTCCTGTCATACAGATGGGTCACATAGAGAGAATCTTTTACTATTTTTAGCTCATCTTCAATCCTCCTCCTCTTCAGACAGATTTCTTTTCCTTGATGACTATCAATACTGATCTGTATTTACACTCATATTTCACTGATTCAGAAACTTGTCTTTATTTGTAAAGTCTTGGAGACCTTGCAACATCTTTTACTTCTCTAGTAAGTCTTTGGTGCTCTAAGAAGGTAGGATATTTTCTCTGGTGTGCAACCATACACCAGTACTAATTAGACTTTGTAGCAACAGAGATAGCAAGAGAAAATAGTGTGTAATCACCTGCAAATAAATAGATTTGTTCCATCTGTTCCAGGAATTCCATTTCTTCTTAGCAGTTCAAATGAAACAATACAATACAAAACAAACAAAACAATAAGCAAGTGAAGAGTAATCCTCCCAGAGTGTCTTCATAAAATGTAACATGTAAGTCTAACTGTAATTTATTTAAATACACTTTAATGCTTATTTATTGAAGTCATATGTTTAATGTTACAGTCTTGAATGAAAAACAATCCGATCCTCTTTGATTTTGGTGAGTTTTGGGTTAGGCTCCCAAAATTTGGAGGATGTGTTCTTAGCACATTGTAATCAGTGAAAAACTTGGGTGTAATGATTGATTTATTTTGAAAATTTGAATAATTCGAATAACTGTCTTCAGTTTAATCAGTGTTTATCTGTATTGCAGTGCTTATAGAGCTCCACATTGCTTGTGGGGAGAACAGAATTCTAAATTCAGATGATGAATTTAGAAGTCAAAATTCAGATGATGCATCTCCTGTCCCTGGAACTGGAAGCTGTTCAGAGTTAACTCAAAGGTTTCACTGTATTTTCTCATGATGATTAGGAAACAATTCTCTTTTTGCCAGATTTCCTTCTTCTGTGGAAAGAGATTCTAATAAAAAAAGACAAATGATGAATGACCTTTATGCAGGACCATGAAACACATGGATAAGGTCTGGGAATATCCCTGTCTTGTCCAATGGAAAACACAAGGAACCAGTCTCATGTATGGACACTACCCTATGAATAAGGCCACCATGGCAAAATGGTCTCAACCTCCAACTGAACTCCACAGAATGTGGAAAAGACTGTGCTAATCCAAATCTTGTTAGGTCTTCCAAACTCTTCTTCCCCCTGTCTTTTTTCCCCCTCTCCATCTTGAGCAATAAGACAAACCAGAAATCATTGCGCTGAACTGGAACATTATCCTGAGTTTTGGGCATTCTGTTTCAGATTTTCTAAGAGATCTTGGAAGTCTCACTAGACACCAGTATCTACATTCCCTCTTTATAAGATGGGGTAATGATGGTCACAGTACTGCTAAGCAAGATACAAAAAGGGTTTGTGGACTGCTCTTGCACTACAGAATATATGCACCAAAATGGCCAGGGGAGAATGGAAGATCATTTAATTTAAAAGAACATCATTGTTTTAAATTAAATCAATCTAGATTTACACTGTATTTGGGTGAATACAAGGGAATTTTGCTCTAGATTATGTATTTTACAGGAAAATTTTGTGGCCTAATGAGATACTGGTCACATCTGTTCAGTGTTTAATATACTCTATGGATTCCACAATAAATGTCATTGAAAATTCATTAGTTGCAGTCAAAAAATGGCATTATATCCTGGTAATAAGTTTGACATTTGTTTTACTCCAAAATAGAGATAGAGAGCAGAAATAATGAAATACTTAATAGAAGAGAAAGTTCAAAAGAACTGAACTTCAGTCTGGAGAGAAAAAGAATTCAGAAGAAATTCAATCTAGAAGAATCTAGAGCTTTTTCTTCAGGTTGCTTTGATGTTGTGCCAAAATCTCTGGATATCATTTGGAGATCATAGACTAAATGTCTTTAGGATTGGACTTGCTGATCGTAAAGGTCTTTTCCAATCTAAAAGATTCTATGATTCTGTGATCTCACGCCTCTCCATAGTGGTCAGGGCCAAATTCCCTTGCCAGAGGTCCCCAGCTGCAATGCTCTGGTGTCTGGGTGGGGAACAGTCTGTCCTGCATCCTGGAAGTTGTTGCATGGCAAGAGACTCCTCTCCATGGAGAGAAACTGAAGATATTCAGAACTGAACCACAGCTCTCACAGGGCACCATGGTAGCTGATGACAGAATGCTAACAATCATTTCAGAATTCCATGGATACTTAGTAGTTTGGCAGTGTCCTGATTCTGGCTAGGACAGAGCTAATTTTTGCAGTAGCCAGGAGGGAGCATGGCCAGGACTTGGAGTTTATTCTACACCATCACACATGATTGCTGGGAGCAGGGAAAGGGAGTCTCTTCCTGGGAGGAGGGAGGGGTTCCTTCTGGTAGAACAAATGTGGTGGGGGAAGCTGTGGGGCAATGCTGGTTCCAAAGTGCAGGAAGCAGCTGGGCTAGCAGGCTGCAGTTGGATGCTCCAGAACACCTGCAGTGAATTGATGACACCATCATATGGGGTAACACTACAAAAGAAGCTTTGAGAAAGGGGAGAAGATAATCTAGAGTCTCCTAAAGGCTGGTATTGCCATAAAGCAAAGTAAGGTCAAGGGACCTCCCCAGGAGATTCAGTTTTTAGGAGTAAAATGGCAAAATGGATGTTGCCAGATTCCAAAGGACATGGTGAATGAAATAGCAGCTATGTCCTCACCAACCAACAAACAGGAAACACACGCTTTCTTAGGTGCTGAGGGTTTTTGGAGGATATTTATTCCAGAGTCAGATTTTAAACCTGCTCTATCATGTGGAATGTGAGGAAAAATTTAAGTGGGGTCCTGAACAACAAGTTTTTGAATAAATTAAAACAGGAGGTTGTTCATGCAGCAGCACTGCTGTGGTTTCACCCCAGCCAGCAGCCAAGCCCCTTGCAGCCACTTGCTCACTCCCCCATCAGTGAGATCAGCAAGAGAATCAGAAGGGTAAAAGCTGGAAAACTCATGGATTGAGATAAAACCGTTTAATAGGGAAAGCAAAAGCCACGTCCACAAACAAAGCAAAACAAGGAGCGAATTCCACTGCTGAATGAAAACCACTGCTTCCCATGGTTGGGCAAGTGTTTGGCAATCTCTAGGAGAGCAAGGCCCCATCAAGGTAACAGTGACTTGGGAAGACAAACTCCATCACTCCAGACATTACCTCCCTTTCCTCCTTCTTCCCCCATTTTATATACTGAACATGATGCCCCATGGTCTGGAATATCCCTTTGGTCATTTGGGGTCACCTGTCCTGGCTGTGTCTCCTTCCACCCTCCCAGGTACCCCTCACCCCCTTGACAGCATGGTAGTACAAGAACTAGGAAAGGTCTTGGGTCTGTGTAAGCCCTGCTCAGCAATAAAAAAATATATTATCAAAACCTGTGTTCAGCATGAATCCAAAATATAGCTGCATACCACACCCTGTGAAGAAAATTAACTCTACCCCAGCCCAAACCAGTACATTCCACCCCTTACTCCATGCCATTTGCATCATGCCCAGGTCCCACACTGTTCAATAAAAGTTATTAACACCCCCATCTCATCCTTTGAGTGTCACAGCCTTCTTCAGGCACCCACTTGCTCTGGTGGGGGACCCTTCACAGACTGCAGGTGGATCTCTGCCCCATCGTGGACTCGTTCATGTCACAGTCCCTTCAGATCAAGTTCCCACTGGAGTTCCAGCCTGCCCAGTACAGCAGTGCTGAAAGGCAGCAATGCCCTGGCCACCCATTAGCTGGGGAGTACTGCCTTGATGTTTTCATGGTACCACTGCCATGCCCTAAACAGCACACAAGTATGCTAGTCTAGATTTTATAAACATTACAGACAAGACTACTACAATAAAGCAAAATCATGTTACAGCTAGTGATGTGACTTAATTTTACATAAGGTGAAGGGCTCTCCATTCAGAATTGTGGTTAAATTAAAAAGCAGCACTCTGACATCAGTATCAGAGTAAGGATGGAGCTTTCAAAACTATCCATCAGCCTGATAATACTGCATGTTAATCCAGTTGATGTCCCAGATTTTAGAGCTTCTATGTGTAGCAACTGAATCGTAGGTTTGTAAAGCAGTTTGCTTTAAACTCCTTTGCCATCTCTTTCTAGCTCAGCATTGGGAAGCAGCACTGATCTTTGTTTTCTTTCAATGTGCTTTGAATATCTTCATCACCTTAAGGTGATAAGTGTTGTTTTGTTTTATTTTTCAATCTTATGCAGTCAATGAGCTGGTGTTCAAGTAAGTATTAGTAAAATAACAGGTTCTGCTGCAACTACTTTAACTCAGATATCTGGAAAAATCCAAATGTTATGGGAATCATCCAAATATTTTTCACACACTTGTAGGGTATAAAAGTTCATGTTTCGATACTGTCAGAACCTTCATAATTCATTCAGATAAATATTTTACTGAGTTCTGTACTATTTATTGCATTTGTACAATGCCATTAAACCTTAGCTCACTGTGGGATTCATCTGTTCTTTCCATTAAGGAATCAGGTTGCTCCATAGCTGATTTATTGTTGGCCTGCCTGTTTTGACTTTGGTAAGACCAGTCTGATCAGATGCACTGCTTGCATCTATGTTTTTATCTAGTGCTTTCACACTCAAACTGGGTATATAAATAGATGTTTGTTGCTGAAGGAAGCAGTTCTTAAAGTACCTGATTTTAACCAGGACAAGAAATTGGATATAGCATTAAAAGTGCTTTTGATCATGTTGACAAATCACAGCTTCCTTTGTGCAAATGTTAAATGGTGCTACTTCAGATTGAAGGTTTTCCACATTTGCTTGCAGTGGTATCCTTAAAAATCTCAGAAGTTTATGAGTCCATAAATCCCTGTACTTAGTACCCCAATATTGTGGACAATCCTGTAGACAATTTCCACCAAGTTCAAAAAACCCACTCAAAAAACCATTACAATTTGTTCCTTCCCCAAACTCTCTAACAAAAGAATGATCCAGACCTTATTTCATTGCCATTTGGAAATGTTGCAATTTTTATCTAGAGTGGGTTCTTGAGCAGTTTATATTGATTTATTCTTGTACCCATACAGCTTGTGAGTCTAATTTACTGTTACTCACCTCCAGATTTTTACCTCATTTTCAAAAGGAGAACTCATACTGCTACTCTTAATTTTGTGGACTGAAGCACCCTAGTTTTTCCCATCCTATTTTACACTTGATTCTCCATTCATCTGAACATCCTAGTAACATGTTTCTCTGTAACACAGATGACTAGAACACAGATGAGGTTTTACCAGCACAGTGCACAATGATAGGAAAGTTTATCTCTGCTGAAGATACCTTGGGATTTTTATGGTCATGGCTCATAGTCATGTGGTGACCAATTAATGGCACCATTCTGCACTCTTTCAAATCTAATCTCTGAGCAGATGTGTTCCTTAGAAGGCCTTTCCCCTCACTGCATTTGAACTGCTGCATGGAAAATAATTCCTACCTTCAAGTGGCACAAAACTGTAACAAACATGTTATATGCCCTGCCAAACACTCTATGAAATGTAGCTTGTTTACACAAAAATGGACAGACAGGCTCCACAAAAAAATCACATGCACAATGAAAAGTAAGCCAATCATAAATACTTTTGACCACCAGCCTGTGTCCTGCTTAGTCATTCTTTGCTGGGAATTCAGAGATGTTCATGTTCGGGTTCAGGGAGATTTCTGGGGAGAGTGTAAAGCATTGTATTGATGTTTGATGGAAAATTAGGTAGCAGCCAAAGAAGACTTTGGCAAAGCAGAGTAAGACATCCCATTTAATCCACTTTCTCCAGTCAGCATCTACATTTTTACCCTGTTTGTAGATACAGTGATGAGGATGGTTATCAATTCTTTTGAGGGCAGAACAAGCAGTCCTTCTTAAATGCCAATGTTTCTTCTTTTGTCATCAAGAACATGTAAATGTCTCATCTTCAATGACCTGTGCAATCATTTTGTTGATGCTGCCTTTTTTGGAGAGTTGGAGAGCAACTGCTTCATCACAAAAAAAAACCAAACAATGTAATGCAAATAGGTTTCCCTGTTCTTTAATCACATAGAACATGATTCCCTTTACATCACTTTTAATCCTTTGATTTTAGCTTCCTAGCACAAGCCATTAGGCTTAAGCTTGTCCTGTACTCAATCACATGAAAATGAGCATTCCCCCCAAAATACAATTCTTCTTATCAGGTGCATGTTTAAGATACATACACTACATCAAACCACTTGTCAGTGATAAAAATAAGGTCTTGTTTATCTTAGGCTGAAGACCTAGCCTTTGAAGGGATGATAATAGATGAACTTCTTATCATTTTAGTAAAATGCAGTGTCTCTAGAACTGGAAAATTTCTCTATCAAATCTCTTTGGAACTTCTACAGTGGCAGTATCAATGGTCTGCATCCATAGGTTTTTCAGAATATAAACTTTACAAAATGGGGACGAAATTCTTACCTTTTAGTGCCCAGAACATAGTAAGTGAACAAAGGATGGAAATTAAAATTTAGTAGTCCCTTCATGTTCTCCAAAGATTTTTTTTGGCTATCCCAGTCCCACAAGAATGCCATGATTTCTTTCATTATTCATGAGAAGAGCAAGGTAGAATGCTTTCAGATGTAAATACCCTTACTATGCCAGTATAGCAATATTGATTCCTGGCCCATTTTTCTCTGAAGTACTGAAGAAAATCTTTGCAACTCTATTTTTCACCCACACAGGTGGTGACGGAAAGTAGGAGAAATGGACATGTCAAGGACTTTGGAGCTGAACATAAATGCAAAATAATGAAAAATCCCCAAAAGGAATGAAAGGAAACTAGAACTAGAAGTAAAAGTATTTTAGATTTGAAGATAAATTGAAGAAAAGCATTAAGGAAAATTGAAACACTGCTGTAGCTTTAATATTGCTCTATTATCTTGCCTTCCAAACCCTGTTCTTCAGTTTCTTCCATAGCCCTGTCTTATTCAATCTTCAGAATTTCTTCCTTTGTACTTGACTGTATCCCAGCCATCTAAATGAAATTATTTGCCTGGACTGAGGTTCCTAAGGGACTACCCTAGTAATACTGAATAGTAATGCAGTTGAAAATGGAGAAGAAAGACAGCAAAGGAGAAAAGAAAAAATAAAGAGAAAAAAAGGTTGACAAAATAAGGCCTCACCTTCTGCTCAATTTCCTAAGCACACACACTCACTCCTTCCCCTGACAGGAGAAATTAAAAGACTACATGCAAGCCATTTTCCCCATTCTCTATAGACACCTTTTCCCATTGAAAGGCCTTGTCTTCTTTTTTCCTTAGGAACTATGTTTTCCCATTACTTTTGAAAAAGGCACAACTCTGTAAACCCCAGTGTATTTGTTGTAAACAAGAATTCAGCTGTGACAGGCAAGCCAGGTTACACATCCAAAGTGTAATTATGGTATTGGTAGCCTGTGTAATGACAGCTGCTGCATTCAACATTTCCACAGGAGCTGTCCTTTATATACTGTGCTCACAAGGCTGTGCTTTAGACACATTCTGCTACAGTTCACATTCTAATTTCAGACTGCTTTGAGTTAGAAAATTTACCAGGAATTTCCTACCTACTTTGCTGAGTAGTGTTTCAGTAATTTACTGTCCATCTTCTGTTAAACAAGGCTCTGTGTTAATATGTTTTCATAATTAACGGAAAACATAATTTTCAGAAATGCAGTATGTTTAATGCACATGTACATTTGACTTACCTTTCTAAGAAATGTGTCCATAGCCTGGTAACCAGGGAGTAGACACTGATAAATTTCTTACCTTCTGCTTAATGGAAGATCTATTATGGTTCACTTATTCCTAGCAACATTTGCAGATGCTTTTAAATTCGAATGCGATGTTCTCCTTTGATTACTCATATTTTACTACCAATTCCAGCATTAAAAAATTGTAAAAAAACTTCCAGAGGTCTAAGTTCTGTTCCTGGCTCTGCTGCAGATGCAGTGTTTCCTCAAGTTACTGGATTGTGCTGCCTCACAAACCATTCAAAACTCTTTGACTTACTTCTGTAATACTTTTTTTATTAGAAATATTCTATTTAGTGAATTGAAGGCACTAGGTCGTATTATGTGAAGTTATTTTCTCAGGATAATTAAGGAGAGGCCCTGCCATCCACAGATAAAGTTTATCTTCTTGAACTGAATAAAAAGAATTGAAAATTCCCACTGACTTTCTTAAATCAAAAGAGCATGAGACAATCCCCAGGTCTGGAATACAAAAGCGAGTACAAGAGGGCTCACTTTGTCTCTCAACTGTGACAATGTAAAAACAATGCTGCAACAGTAGTTCCTCTGATTTGTATGAGAGGCAGGACTGAGCTTTTGGAAGTAGTGCAAACCCCACGTAAAACTCAATTGAATGAGACAGTTTCCATCCAGCCAGGGTGCAAATGAAACCCAGAGTCCTGCACTGAGTAACGTGTACGTCAGTGGGCGTGTGAAAAGCTGTGATTTGTGTCTGGTTTTGTGCAGCAGTGGAAACCCCTGTGCTGGCTGCTGTGGTGGCTGTGGATGGTCACCAGCAAGCACTGCAGGGGCTGCAAGTGGTGGTGAGTCCCTGTCCCACGTGTCCTCTTGCAGGCTGGAATGGGTTTGCAGCAGGCAGAGTAGAGCAGATTCAGCTCCCACTGACAGGAGAGTTGCCATTCTACTCACCTTTTTTTTTTTTCCTTTTTCCCCAAGAAAGTACCTAAGGCAGAGTTACTCTAAATTTGTCCCACAGCTGTGCAGCTTAAATTATGAGCATTTCTTCAGGAAGAACATTGAGTCCATTTGTCTTTAATAGGGTCCCCCTGGTGTAACTGCTGACAGAATTTGGTTTGATGCAGGCAATTCAGGGAAGAAAACAAATAAGGGGGGGGATAATGGCCAGTCCCTGGGGATGGAAACATTACACAAACACAACAAACACATGCACAACAGTGCTCAGGCAGGGCATTGTTATTTCCAGTTTAGATTAGCCAGTGGCAGCCTGACTTTGGATAGGCCCACTGCATACTTTAAAGAGCCATAAAAAGGATGTAAGCTATTTTATGGGGGGTCGCAATCCCTTCCGATATAGCCATATGTTCACTCCTCACTCCATTCACTTCGCTGGTGAAAATCTTCTTAAGAGGAATTTAAAACAACAGCTTTGTCTTGAGTTATTACCAGCAACTTTGAAGGAGTTAATATTTCTAAAGACCAAAAATCGGGACATTTTGTAATTATTTATTGCTGAATAATATTTCTGGTTGACCCTTGGCTGGCTTTATATATGCCACTTTCCCTAACAGTCTTTGTCTCACAATCCTTTTAAGCTGGTGAGCAACAGTTAACACCATTTTGCAATATTATAAACCACTGCAGGGCAATGAAGATGATGGTGTTATAGCTTAGATTTCCTTTCAACTCTTCTTCTCACTGCCAGGAACTAGGCTCATGCCCACCATAGACAGCTGCCAATAAGTTTTTCTGCATCAGGAAGATAGAAATGACCTCTCTCCTTTTCCAGATGATTGAGTCAAGCAAATTCCAGGACATATTTTAAAATGAAGTTGCTAAAACCTGCCAAAAAATACAAGTCAGCCCTCCATGTAAAAGCATGTTCACAGCTTAGGGGAGTTCTGTGTTTTAGAGGAATCATGTGAAAAACTACTTTGAAAGGGAAGATGTTTCTTTAGACATCTCAATGTTCAGACACTGCTTATGTGAAAAGAAACCATGATGCATCAAGTACAAAAATAAATGCAATTCCTATGTCTTGTGGTATTTCTTGATGCAGATAAAATAGAGAAGATGCCTGGGTCTGCAGAACACTGGGAGGAAAGAACTGGCTTTTCTAAATGTGCTGCCCTCAGGGGACTGGGTCTGTTGTTTAGAAAAGAGCAATGCAGGATCATGCTGATGTAAGGAGCTCTAAGTTATGATAATGCAGACTGCAGCTCGACAGGCTTGATGAGCAGCCAAGACAGCATGTTTCTGTCCTCTCCACCAGGCAGAGCAGTACCATGGGCACAACCAGTGCCCACAACAGGTACTGAGGACAGAGTCTCCAGTGTCACTGGTGCGTTGACACAGGCAATAAACCCACCACTTCCCCCTCTGTCACTACAGATGTCACTGTGTGTTACAAATGTGTGCGTCCTCGCTTCCCAGGCAGCTGCAGCTCATCTTCCTGGGCAATATTCAGCATCTCACATTCTTGCCTGTGATGACTTGAGGTTGTGTAACCATCTGATGGGCTGCAGTGCTGCAGTATCATTTCCAAAAGTCAGTAACAGTATTTCTGCAGGATCTTTCAAATTTTATGCTGAAATCTCTAAGATGACCTCATTTGTCTTCAGGAAGCATTCTGTTCACATTCTTGTATTTGAACAGTTCTGAGGAACTCTCTTAGCACTCAGGGCATGGCTTTCTCACAAACTTTCTGTAACTAAATGTCATTCTGTACTCCTGGTTAATTATGGGTTTTGAAAAACATGTGTAGCATAAATGCATATTGCTGTGCACAACATCGAAGGGTTGATGTAATATTTGGACAAGACATATTCTGCAGTGATTAAAACTTCTGTGATTAATGAAAGAGAAATATGATAAAAATTTAATTTATTAATGCTATTATACACCATAACACATAATAAAATGAATCCTCTCTGCACAGTAGTATTATCTTAAGGGAATAACAGTAAACACAGAGAGAAATGTATTCTCTTAGGATCCCCCTTCTCCTCAGTCTTCACAACTGAGGACTCTTATAAGATTAAAAAATTATTACCACAACAAGAACACATCAGCATAATAAGTATTTGTGTTGCCTCTAAAACACAGGTCTTTGAATTGTAATGAATTCTAAAAACACCCACCACAAATAAATGTCCCCCAAAACCAGAGGAGAATTTTATGCAGTATTTGTGCAAGAGTTTTTTCATGGTAAAATTGATTAGGAAAATAATTGGCAGAAATAGCTATGAAACAGAATTTTTTCCCCCCTCTAATCCTGCAGTTAGTGATGATGATGATGATGATGATGATGATGATGATGTTTTATAGTACTTTTTCTTAGTGAAAAGTTTTGGAACATTTGGCAAAAGTGCAGAAAATAATTTACATTGTGTCAACATTTGTAAAGAAGGAATAAATCTCCCCGTTCATTATCGGCAATTTTCAAAGCCACACCAGTGAAACAGACAAAATGTTTAATCGTGGAGCGCTGTCACAGCTGCGCTTTCCATTTACCCAGGGAGCTGGCCTGGCTTCCCATCGCCCTCTGACTTTAGCTCGGGCAGAACTGAGCCCTGACACCAGCAGACAGCTACTCTGGGGCATCACACGGAAAACAAATTACTTCCCTCTGCAGTGTGCGGGGACGCTCCGCATCCCAGGCTGGACCTGAGCTAATGGAGCCGCGCATGTGGCACTTGAGCAGCCCGGCGCTGGGAATCGATGGCAGATCAATCCCTGGGCGCTGACAGCTCAGCGCCAGCGCCGCACAAAAGCGGGACGGGCCGAGCCCCGCGCCCACAGCGGCACGGGCGGCGCTCGGCCCCGGCAGCACCGGCTCCGGGCTGCCTGGTAGGTGCCAGCGGGGCACAGCAGCGGGCAGGTCCCCACGGCACCGGGCACGGGATCCGGTGGGTACGGGACTCCCCGAGGGAACCGAGCGGGACCGCCCCGGGGACCCACAGAAGTGCGGGAGCGCTCCGGGAGCAGCAGGGAAGCTTGGGGGTGGGAGCCGTGCAGCCACAGAGCAGGATCCCGGGCGTGGAGCGGGACTTCTGGGAACACCGACCGCCCGGGACGAGCGGAGCGGCACCGCCGGCGGCGAGGCGACAGCGCTGGGGCACGGTGCGGAACGCGGGGAGCGGAGCGGGGCGGAGCGGGGCCCCGGGGCACGGTGCGGAACGCGGGGAGCGGAGCGGGGCCCCGGGGCACGGTGCGGAACGCGGGGAGCGGAGCGG
>PYHW01009698.1:3407560-3418479 GCA_013186435.1 Turdus rufiventris
ATGCCCGGGGCCGGGGAGGGGACTCGCCGGAGCCCGCCTGCCGCCGCCTGCGCTCCCTCCCAGCTCGGGCGGCCCCGCGGAGCCGGGCGGAGCGGCGGCGGCTCCAGGTAGGGAGCGCTGTCCGGGAGAGCGGGGGATACTCCAGGTGGGGATCGGCGGCGACTCCAGGCGGGGAGCGCTGCCCGGGAGAGCGGCCGAGGGGACAGCACTGTGTCTTCTCCTGCGTTTTGCGGGGCAAACACTCGGGGAAAGGAGGAGGAGGACGAAGAGGGGATGCCAGCCGGGGCAGGGCAGTCTCGGTGGGCTCCGCTCCCCGCCGGGTGTTGTTGCCCCGAGCCGCCGGGCAGGGAGAGGCTCCCGGCGGAGGCACCGGCTCTGCTCTGCCCCTCGCAGGGTCCTGCCGAGCTCTCCGTCTGCTTTGGGATGGCCCGGCAGCGGATCCACGGCCATGCCTCTGATCCTTTCGCACTGCAGAGCTCTGCCTTGTCTCTTACAAACGCGTTTGGGTTAAAAAGTAATCTGGATTTGAGCAGCCGTGAATGGCTACAGGAGCCCCTGTGGCTAATATGGAAGGAGTTCTTTCACTGCCCGATTTAAAGTAGACTTTACTAAGTTGGGGATAGTTAACGAGATTTTAGAACTCAGTGGGTTTTGAAGGAGCTCCCTCTTTCTCTAAATTACTTTTTTAGTGTTCATCTGTAGGACAGTGAAAATTCTCTCTGCTTGTTTTCTGGATTTCCTTGTCTGCAAGATCTCTGTGTCAGTACTATTTTTCATTTGCCTAATGCAAAGCACAGCTTCTGGTTATTCTGGGAGCTGAACTCAGCGTGTCTGCTGGGCAAGGTGGACCTCAGGATCTGAGCAGCGGCAGCGTATTGATTCCATTAGCGGAATTTACAGATCTGCTCACAGATTCCTTTTAACACAGTCGCTTTCCCAGAATTAAAGTTCTCCTCGGAGCGCCTGTCGCTGCTCTAGGCCAATAGATGGCATAAGGCACTCAGGCTGAGGTCCTGAGGGGACACAGGGAGCAGCCTGCCTTCTGTACAGGAGCCAGGAGTTTCAGAGGGGATGTGCCAGTCAGTTCTGGGTGTCCGACTTGGGGTATCTGGGACAGATCTCATTTTCAGAGACATGTCCTGAAGCACTCATTCTTGCTTTCCTCAGTCAAAATTGCAGCATTTCCCAAAATCTTTCTCTCCCCTGATCAGTTAGGGTTAAATAGCCTACAGTTTTGTAGGATTTCATCTGTGCTGATATCCTAAGCCATGAAGTAGAGGTGGCTTTTCAACTTTGCAAGATGTGTTTAATATCTGCTGCTGGGGGAAGCTGCCCATTGCAGCAGTGTTGAAACCGTAAGTCTTTTAGGATAATGAAAGACAGTTGGGTTGTAAGGAAGAAACTTTTTAGTTTCTGTATCTAAATTTCTGTTGAGATAGAAATGTGGGTAGACAAAAAAGATTTTATGTTCTGAAATTGTGTAAATTATTTAAATACAGGTAGGTAGCTAAATGATGATAAAAGAACTTTAACTGACAGTAGTCATACCTAGCTTTTATATGGGTGCTTCTTAGCTGTAGTTTCAAAACAGTTCTCTTTAAAAAGAGGTGCAGTATCATTAGATTTTTTTTTTTTTAATTTCAGGAATTAAAGTATGGGGAAGTTTCAGAAATAATATCAGATTTCCTAAATCACAGTTATTTACTTCATTATTTACTTGATTATTGTCTGTTAAATCTGCTTTATACTGCCTGGACAAATTTAAGTGGATCTTACGATTGAAAAAAGAGTAAATCTATATGTATTCATAGCAAAGGACATTAAGGCTCTTTTAAAGAAGACCTTCTTCCTGGTCTGTAAATGTCCGTGTCTTGTTATCTGTCTCAGCACTAAAGCAACCCACAGAAGTTGTAGCAGCCTTTCAACTTCCTATTTGTGAGTGTGGGCAAAAGAAAATCAATGATCAGCTTTCAGCTGAGATGATGCAAACTGCATTGTGACCCCTAGCATTGTTCCTGGGACAGGTGAGGTCGATGTTTTACTAAATGCCCTTTTTTAGAAACGGAGAGGTCCTGAAGGAGAAGCTGTTCTTTGCTCACCCTTTCTAGGACTCAGCAACTTTCCCAGGGCAAGAAGAATAAAACCACCTTAAATCTGAAAAGATGATAAATTGGTATTTAGCCACCAGCATCACCTTAGTTGTGCAATTACAGCCCCAGGCAGGATAAAATCAACTACTACCACTCAGTGCCAAGACCAATTAGCCTCAGTGCAAAACAAGGCTCTGCCGTGACGGAGCTTCAGAGGCACCTTAAACCTGCATGGAGAGTGGAGGCAGCTGAGCTTTCTGCACTCAGCACTGGTGCACCTGCCAGAGGTGTGCTTTTGTTCTGGCTGGTGTTGGAACGTGTCCTGCTCGGTGCTGGGCTCGCTCCAGAGTTGTTCCTGTGGCTGCCTGCTGCTGGCATCCCTTCCCTGCCAGCTGCCCTCAGGTGAAACAAGTGCTGCTTGACAAGGAGGCTGTGAAAGGCAGGGGCTGGCATGAGTGTGTCCTGTTGGGCAATATCTGTACTAGCAGCCTGACCTTCAGCTTGGTTACTTTAAAACAGGTTGAGATCATGCTTTTGGTCATATCTGCTGGAGTCTCTGTCCGAGCCCATTTGTTTGCAGCATGTCTCCTGTCTAAAGACTCTTGATTTAAGGAACTTGCTTACTTCCTATTGGGGCACATATATTAAAAAGATCTGCCCAAGGCTAATGACTAGAAGAAACAAGGCTGAAGTCTCTAAACTTGCATCATTATCTGCCTTTCAAATTTTCAGTTGTGGGACATCTGCCAAGGACACATAATAAAACAGAGATCATGAATAAATAAAACGTGTTCCACTAATCTCTGGATATTTTCTTTTTACCTTACCTTTGTTTTTATTTCTTGTTTTTCATCTATTTTTTTATTTCTGTTAAGCCTTTTAATTTATGGCATCATCTTATTTTTTTCCTGTGTTTCCTCTTTACTTTCTGAGGGAGAAGGCACCCCAAGAAAATCAGGCAGGATGCTATCATTGCCATTGCCTGGTGCTGTGTGGAGAACCAAATCGTCAGCTGACAGAAACTGTCCTTGACCTGTTCCAGACAATGGTTCTGTCCCAGTAACTGCCAGGGGATCATCTGCTTCAAGGTACTACCTCAGTATGTTGCTCTGTTCTTTACCATTTTTTCTTTTTTATACCTCATTTCCTTCTGGTCCTTTTCATTTTCCTCTATTTTACTGATGCTCCTTTCCTTAATACTGTACTTTCCATTTTATGTGAATGTGTTCTGCTCATCTTGTCTCATTCATAATGTACCTGACATCCTTACAGCAGTGTGTTAAACTGCTGTCATCTGTCGTTTGTGGATAACTGGCTCGTTTTTCTTGCAAGATGTTCTGTATGTGACAGTTGCTTGTAATGGTTTCCTTTTGTTTTCATTCTGTTTTAGAGGAGATGATTTCTAGAGTATTTATTGCTCTTGCAGAGGGAGATGGTGTTGACTGTCTTGGTCCTTAGTTTCTGAGGAAACTTGTTTCACAGTAATTTTCAAGATATCTGTCTTCTGGAAAGATGAGCTTTATGATTTGTATTAGAAGGTCCCATTGCAGTCACTGGTCTTGTTCTGCTTAGTTTGCTGCACATTTGGGGCCATTTGCTGTGTTACAGGTAAAGCCTGAGACCTTGATTTTTGTGCACTGTTCACTAAGGAGCTCAGGTGAGTCTGGAGTAAACATTGTGGTCTCTGTGTGTTGATATAAAGGTGTGGAAGGGTTCACTCATTTTGTCCCCTCTAAATTGTTTCTGTCACTGATGTCTGTCTGGTGGGCATTCACAATATGCCTAGTCATAGCATGAATTTCTGTTCTAATTTCTGTTATCCACAAACTCTCCAGCTCATCTTCCTGCCCTTCACACCAAGGTGTCTTACTCATTTTGGTACCATGGTCTAGTTGAGGTGTTAGGGCATGGGTTGGACTTGATGATCTTGAAGGTCTCTTCCAACCTAGTCATTCTGTGAATTCTGTGAGTTCTGTGAATTTTGCCTTCCCACCCCTGACAGGTGAGTGGGGACTGAGGTGAGGGGTCTTGGTGTAGCAGCTCTCGTAGGTGCTGAGGAATTTCTGGGAGGGGGCTCCAGGAGAGGCCACACGGCTCAGCCCTTTGGGTTCCCTTTTGTTCAGAGCTGCCACGTACCCTGGCTGCAGACATCAGCCTGACTTTGGCTTGCTCAGTGTCTGTTGTCATCTCCTCTGGGTAGGTTTATACCTTGGTCAGGGAGAGCTGCTGGACTGTGAATCCAGAATCAGTCCCTGGGCAGACGTGGCGGAGGAGCAGCCTGGCACCGTCCTCATCTCTGCCAGCAGCAGCAAGAGATGCACTTGTCCTTTCTTGCCCTGTGAGGTGTTGTGCTGTATGAGTGCTCTGGAGGTGCACCTGTGCAGCTGGAGCTCTGGATGCTCTGGACAGGAATATATTAGGGTGAAGGCTAAGAAATTAACTTTCCTCTTTTCCTCTTTTTTGAAATTTTTTGGTTGCACCAGTCTGCCCATAAAAACTGGCAAAGGCCTCATGGAAAAAAATGAATGTGGCTGCTTTAAGGAGGATAGGTTATTTATGATCTGAGGCAGAATTTTGCTTCTTCCTTTTTTACATTTTTGTTCTTTGTTCATCAGCTTGGACAAGGAGTTTAGACACCAAGTTGTATCTTAAAAACTGATTAATTCTTCCATGCGTTTAATCATTCTAGCCCAGTGCTACTCTAATGACAGGCTCAGAGCTCAGCTTGTGCAGAGGATTGCTTGTCTTCTCTTCAGTGCAATGGCAGACACTTCATGAACTTGGGAATGTTGGAGTAGAACATGTTGACCTGCTACATGACATTGAAAAGGTCACATCTCAAGTCTCAAGTTCATCTTCCAAAGTGTGGAGCTCAAGGCATCTGCCTCCCAGCATTAATAAAGTGCTATGAGATTTATGAACAAAAATGATCTTGTATGTCAATCTTGTAAAACTTAGTATTGGCAGTTTTGTGCCCTATATAGAGTTTCATATTTCTCTGGGTTTTTTGTGCTTTGAACCTAACAAATTGATTGTTGATGTTCATGTAAGTACAGGCAGGTTACCTGTGGGAGGCAGATAACCAACTCTGGAAAAACCTATGACAGCTTTGGTTTGCATGGAGGAGTTACGACACAGCCTGGCTAGTTTCATAAAAATTGGAAGCACTTCTGATTGCTCTGCTGTGCTCCTTGCTTCTCTTCTTCCCCCTCTCCTTCAGCAGACGAGCTGTTGCTTCTTCCAGCTGAGTTATCTGCTGTGCAGGCTTCAGCTCTAAAACCATTTTGGTAACATGGTGGTGTGTGTGTTACAGGGAGCAAGGGGGTTCTCACTCCTGGCTTCAGTGAGAGAAGAATGAGCCTCATAGTTTGTGAGATGCAATTAGAAACCTACCATATTAATTTTGTGGACAATTGTTGTCAATCAGTATGTTTAAAACAGGGGTGGTGGAAGACTGGGTATGTCCCAAAGAGGACTGCTTTTTATTGAAGACTTTATATTACATATGTTGTGTATATATATTTAATTCTTCGGTTGTTTCAGTCAGTTACTGCTGCTTTAATTAGGTTATGATTCCAAAGCTGCTTTGTAATTTTATGAACTCCTTTTATTGCCTGTTGAGAGAAGAGCAAATAGAGCCATAAGTTAGGTTTTCACTTTGAAAACAGCTCACTCATTACTGCAGCACAAATGTAAATCAGTCCTCCATGGTTTAGCTGTAGCTAGTGACAAGCATGAATGATGGTTTCAGCATGACATTTTAGGGGCAGACACCTTTTCCCTTGAATAAGCTGCCTTGTATATTCTTCTAAAGTTAAGAAGATCTGTGTGTTCTCCTGTCCAGTGCAGTGTTTGCTCTGAAAAGGGCAGCCAGCATAGATCAATACTGCTCTTTCAATTCACCCATGAAATTGGTAAAAGCTTGAGCTGGACAAGGGGGATAGAACGAGTTCTTGGTGATATTTTAGCTCAGTGCTATTAGTCTGGAAACAGTAATGGTGTTTATGTTCTCATTGTAAGCTGTTCTTTTCAGGGAGTCGTGATTTTGTTATAGAGTTTGCTGTATGTTAGGTCAGGCAAAGAGAAGATTTTCCCACTTACTTTGATTAATTGGTTATGATGACAGAAAATTACAAAACAAAGGAAAAATCAGTTCATGATTCACATTGAAACCTGTGAATCTTGAAAGTGAGAAAAGCTTAATATGCAAGCACTTGCTGCTATGCAAAATGCTTGTTCCTGGGTCTCTGGGATGCTCCATCCCTTTCCTGACCATGAAGCCAGTCTTTTCTGAGGTCTTCTGTAACTGCTAGAGGCAGGGGATGTGTTTCAACCTTCTTAAGCTGTCACTTACCCTTGGAGCTGAGCAAAAGCCGTGATTTGAGGCAATACTCAAACACAGTTTTATTCATTAGCTTGTAAGAAGTCCTACGTGACTTGAAAAGACTCCTTTGGCTTGAGTGTATTCAACTCTGAAAACTTTGGACCAAGTCTCTGAAAGATTGGATTGAGTCTCAGCTGRCACCTCTAAAAGCTCCTGGCCTTGGGACTTGCRTCTTAGGCAATCAGAAGTGTTCTCTTAGGTAAGTATTCCTGATATCAGATGATATCAAGGGTTATGTATTTAGATACAAAGGGACTGTGGGAAAACTGCCTCACAAATGAAGTGAGAAGCAGAAGTTGTCATTTTTCTCTCCATAGTTTTACTGAGCCCATAATGAAGTACTTGTTTCAAAAGCAGACTAAAAGAAAAAAAAAAAATCATTTCAAATATCTTCTTTTTTTTTTCTAGGGAGTTGTAGATTAGCACCAAACGAGTTTTTGCTTACAGTTCAGTTGTACTTTGCTTCAAGCAGCAGCTTATAAAGGGAAACTACCAACAGCACCCAAATGTGTCTTGCTCTTAGTTTCTTCCAATGCACTGCATATGCTTAATTAACTCTAATTCTTTCTTGGAAGACATGTGCTTAGCATCTCAGCTCTCCCTCTGGATCTCTAGGTGTGTCGTGCCTTCAGAATCGTGGGGGCTTGTTGTGGGAGTTTATGAATCTATTTAGCTGAAGTTTTGCCCAGGCAATAACCTAAGAAATCCATTGTCCTGTTAAAGTCTTCCACAAAACATCTGTTAATTTTGTGGGATAAGGATTTATGCAACCACACACACCTTCATTTTTCCTCTCTGGTTATTTTTGTGGGTCATCTTAAACATTCAAAAAGTATATTTGAAAAAAAAAAAAAAAGGTGGGAGAAGTAAGGAGAGAAAGGGCTGGATTCTGACTTCTGAAATTTCTTCTAATCTGGTTGGGCTTTATATTTCTTCCACACTTCCTGTCATTGGAAGACAATAGTGAAAATGGCACCAGAGTAACTTTATAAGGTCTGACATTGATTTGATTAAATGTCTGTATTGTTATGGGCTGTGCAAACACATTTACTAGCCAGAATCCACCCCACACACATAGCACCTCCAGTACCTTACAAATTGTGCCAATGTGTAATGTTACTTTGCATGTGTAAATCCAGGTGGTTGTGTCTACTCAACACTTCTGAAAAAACAATGGTAATAATACTGACAGGTGCTGAAATGAATTGCTCTGGTTAGGACTGATACTTACTTTGTGGAAAAACTTACTTTCTGGCTGTTCCTTTTGGTGTGCAATGACAATGCCTCAGCTTCTATGAATATTCAGCTGAACAGTGTGCAGTGATGCAGTTCTATATCTTAGCCCGTCACGTACTCGCTTCACACATTTTCTGGCAAATGTCCTTTCTGCTGAATGCTTTGTGGGGACAGCCAAGTTGAAATAAACAGGGAAAACACCTTTGTTTTTTAAGGACTGAGATGACTAATAATACACTGTTTGACTAGTGGGATGCTGTTAGAAGGGCTGTCAGCATCTTGGAGAAGCTCCATCTGGGATGAAGTAGCCCCATGCTGCTTTGGGGGGCTGATTGGATGGAAAGCAGCTCTGTAGAGAAGGGCATGGGCACTGAGGTACACGATATAGAACAGAACATAGAAGTGAGCACTGTGCCCTCACAGTGAGGGCCAGCTGCATCCTGGGCTTTGCCAGCAAGGGTGTAACCAGCAGGTCCACAGAAGAAGTCACTGAACCCAAAGTGGAACAAGAATGTCTAATTAGGCTTTAGGAGAAATATTTTCCCCATAAGGGAGGTCCAAGTGGACCAGGTTACCAGAGGGTTTGGGAAATTTTGGAGATGTTAAAAAAAAAAACAATTGGCCCTGAACAGCCTTCTTTAATTGAACCATCTTTGACACTGGGTGGGACAGGATGACCTCCAAAGGATCTTTTCACCACAAGTTGTTTTGTTATGTGACCTGGAAGGTCAAGAGGAGTGGTGTAACCAAGCCATGTCCAGTGTAGGAGCAGTGAGCATGTACCAAAATCTGAGTGCTCTGAGAAATGGAGGCTTCTGGAGGCCTCAGTGTGGGTAAGGTTTGTGTTGTGCCTCTGGACCATACATCTCTTGCAGATACTTCTCCAGCTGCCTCCACATATCCTTAGCCTGTGGCCTCAAGTCAGGCATACCAGCACATTGTAAAAGTTACTTGGATGCTTTGAAGGTGAATATTGGATCACAGCAGAACTTATATGTAAGTGAGATTTGGAGCTCTGTGTCAGAGTTGTCTGGGGTCAAGAGAATTTATATTGAACAGTACTGAGTCCTTTAGCAAGATTAACATGCTGCAAACACAAGTGTTTTTACAGATTTTCAGTTGAAGGTTTCACTCAAAATATTCACAATAACAATTGCTTGTGTTCTTGTTGCCTAAGAGACTTTGAATATCTTGGAGAACTTCACTGTGGTAAAGAAAACCTTTATTTATCTCTGAAATTAACAGAATTTTTTCACAACATAAAAAAATAAATGCAATGTAACTTTATCTACTCAGACTGCCAAGTAAAATTAAATACATGGCAAAGAAAGGAACTGACTTGTTGTGGAGAATTTTCAGATAGTCTGTTTCTGCTGTCCATCCTCAGTGACTCCATCCCATTCTAAATCTGCTCATCCATGGGCCTGGACTGCAGCACAGTGTGCTTAAGTGTTAGGAAAATAATTTTGAGAGAACGAGGACATTCAAACACTGGACCAGATTCCACAACCTCTCTGGAGGTTATTTATCATGGGACATTAAATAAACATCTGCCAAATTTGTCTAGAAGTAGCTGCTCCTGCCTTGAGGAGGGGGGAAAGCTGAATTCTATTACTCTTCAAGGTCTATTCTAAGCCTGTTTTCTGTATTCAATGGTATATTACTAATGCAAGCATCTTATTTCTAAATAAATAAAAAAACCTCCAACAAATGGGCTGAGGTACACCCAGAACAGTGTTGTGGGAAGAGACTTTTTTTTTTTTGTTCAAGCAATTTATCCTAAATAAGCTTTATTTTCAGAATAAAGCTGTATGGATTCAAAAATTAAGTGCAGCCAGGTGAGCGCTTTTAGCCCTGTGCTCTGCAGCTGAATTGCCCTTTTAGCTGTGCTGCTCCTGTGGCTGCTGCTGGTGAAGGTGTTGCTGGTAGCACAGACAGGACTGATTTCGGGTCTCCTTACAGATTTTTTCTGCTGTAATATATTATAACATAATCCTGGTGTTTATGTTCATGTCTCTTCCCAGTTTAAGTCCTACTTTATGTGGTGCATAGATTTTAGATTGTTCATAACAACTTTTTCACCCAGTGAAACTGACTGTTGTGATTGGATTTTGTGTTCTTTAAAAATATTACCTTGCTCCCAAAAATGAAAAAAATAATTTTAAAAAGTAAAGAAATTAGGAGTGGGAAGAGATAATCTGGGAGCAGAAGTGATCAACAGCTCTGCCATCTGTACTAGGAATAGGAGAACAGTTCCTCAGACTCCAGAGTGAGAAATGAGGACAAGTAGTTTTACTTTGCAGTCAGAAAATGTAGGATGGACAAACAAATAGAAGATTTTGAGTATCAGATCAGTCTTCTTGGCAGTGAGTTAAATCTTAATTTTTACATTCTGTACCCTTTCCTCAAGAGAGAAGAATATTCTGAATTGCACCAAGGTCAGCGTTCCTTTCCTGAACATGGAAGAGTTATGGCTCTACGTGGGTATAATTTGCCACTGTGAAGAGGCTTGTGACCCATTAACACTCATTAAAAACTCAGAAAAGTCTTCAGTTGTTCATGGACCTGTGTGTTAGAGAAAATATGTCATATCTAATTGTTCATCCCTTATGTTAGGTCTGGAGGAGTTGTGGATAGATGGGACAGTTTTTCAGCTCTGCCACTATGGCCCCCTGATACAACCATGGACCTTGAAACTGCACTGTAAATGCAGGAATGGTGTTTAGATTTTCTATGCTGGATAAATATGTAGGGGTTATTTGTTTTGGTTTTTTTTGACTGCTGGCTCTGGGCCCCCATGTCTCAGGGTGCCAGTACCTGGAATGGTGTGGGATAGCTTTTGAGGAGACTCTGAAGGAGGTAATGGTGTGAGGACATGTGTGATCTTCTTAGATTCTAGACTAATCAATGATGAAGGGAGAATGCAGAATTGTTTTTAAGAAGTACAGTAATTTCACGACTACAAGGCGCACCCTTTTGACTAAAATTTTCCCTCGAACCCGGAAGTGCGCCTTATAGTCCGGTGCACCTTATCTGAGGGACAAAGTGGCAAAAGTTACCAACCCGGAAGTGCGAGCCGCGATGGGGAGTGGCCCCGCGGGGCTGTGCCGGGCTGTGAGGAGGAGTGGCAGCGGGGCTGTGCCGGGCTGGGAGGAGGGAGTGGCCCCGCAGCAACGTCGGGATGTGAGGGGAGAGGGGCTCCACGGGGC
>PYHW01009698.1:3419738-3458637 GCA_013186435.1 Turdus rufiventris
ATAGTACTTCATGTTTTGAAGCTGTGCTCTTGATGGGTGCCATCTGTCCAACAAGATTATTGCCAAAATAACCTGGAGAGAAACAATTTATTTTACCATCAAACCACAGCAATGCTGACCTGCTTGTAACAAAGCCTTTGGTATCTTCTCATATATTTCTGTGAACTTCAGCCATGGGGATGATAGAACACAAGGAACTGCTTAATGTGGTCAGATGTCCGAGCTGTCTGTGGAACAGGCGTGGTAACTGCAGCATTCTAGCTGTGCTTAAGTGGAGGGGATTTACAGGCTGGTTTTCAAGCAAGCACATTTTAATCTGTCACTTCCACTTAGTTGCAGATAATGATTTTTTAATTTATATGAACAGGATATAAATTGCAGAGCCTTTGGGAACATTGCAAGGTGCAAGCCTTGTTAACTCTCATAATGTTTGTTATCTCCAGGGGCTTTTTAAGTCAGAGAGAATAACTTTCTTGTTTTTTTCTTTTTTACACTTTAATCATTTTACAAGGTGACGTTCTGATAACTGGGTGGTATTAGATGTTGCTGCTTGTTCTTTATGAAAATGAGAAAGCAGTTCAGATCACAGACTGCATTCCCAAAGAAGCTTCTGTCATGTGCAGGCTACACCTTGTGTTTTCCCTTGGCTTCTGTCCTCACCAGCATCTTCACAGTGGAAATAGCAGAATTTCACTTTGGGAGGATTAATTTTACATTGTATTAGTCAGTCCCATGAAAGTTGGACACCTTCTGGCACTACTCATATAGGCTGCTTATCCAGTCATGGTGGAGGTGGACCCCAGCTCTGGTGATTCATGCCCAAAAACCTGTGCCTCAGCTGAGTGGTGTGCACAGACTGGAGGTGCTTGTTCTTTTATTCTTGCCTGTGTTCTTTTACTCTGTTAGAACAGCTTCATTTCTTCCTTATCAGTCTTTTGGAGGAGGTGATTTTTTTTAATCCCTATATTTGAGGACCGTTTTTTCGACAGGTGCTAATATTTGAATAGTTTTACATTTGAATGTCAGCAGTGCTTCTAGCAGCTATGTTGTTTCCAAATGATGATCATCTCTTTCTGATCGTCATTGTATTGCAAAGTTGCATAAACATTTGGCACAAGCTCAGTTTCTGAAACAGCCTGGTGACAGTGGAATTGTACTGGGGTGAACATTGTCAAGTAGGCTTACATGGGAGTAACATCATAACAAAATTTGGCCCAGATACTTCAACTCAAACTTTGTTTACCTGAGGTCTTCTGGGAGGTTGTGCTGAATCAATTAAAAAAGAAATGTAGTTGCATAATTCTATTATTTTCATGGCATTTTAATGCAGTATTCTGGATAAAGGATGACACTGCCAGTGGAATACAAAAAAAAAAAAAATTAAAGTAGAGAAAATAATTTAGCTGATTAATTTATCCTCTATGCCTCACAGAGTGTCCATAACCACAGAGTGGTTTCTTCAGATGGTCTTGCTATTTGTGCTACATGACTTTTTAAAGTTAACCTCTGCCTTCACAGTCTGTGAATGACTTTACAATTAACTTAACTGTGTCAAATATCACAAAAAGATGATTGTTGCAGCTTATATCACAGTGAAAGAGGCTGTGCCAATATTACCTTAGGTTTTTTGCAGGCTTAATTAAGTGTGCCAAAGCAGTTATTACTGCCCAGCTGACAGACAACAACTTAAGTCATGCTAACTGGATTTCAGTCCAAACCCCTAATTGTGATTGATCAAGTAAATTTTATATGCATTTAAATGTTTTTCTCTGCTCAGTGAGTCAGGAAATGTAGACAGTACTTCTGGGTGGTGCATTAGACAAGTATTTGCCCTATGATGAGTGGAGAAATCAAAACACTTTAAAAATCAGTGAGATGTTGATCCTATGCTGAAGGTTGTTACAGCTTGTTAGCCACAGCATTTTAGAAGTACTTAGGTGTCAAAACCTGCACGTGTGTAGCTTTGATTTGTAGAAGCTCTTAACTGTTGGGAAATTAGCAGAAGTAACAGCCCAGGTGTTTGTCTGCATCATTAGGACATAAAATCTGGTTCTTGGGCATGGCTGAGTGCCAAAGTGAGATTCTTTAGAGGGAATTTGCTCACAGTTGAATTTCCTGCGTTTGGAACCCTAAATGGAAATCTACCAAGATCACCAGATTCCTTGGTAATAATGACTTTGAGCTCTGGAAATACTTTTTAGAGTTACTGGGATTTGAGTGCCCTTTCAGGTTCACATCAGTGTTATATCTCTTGTGACTTCACTGTGAGCAGCACTGGGCCCTTTTATTTATGTTCCTCCAGCTTAGAGGAAACCATGCTAAAGTGTGAACTTAATCTTGAGAGGTTTATGGAGTATAACTGCAGGAAGCAGGAGGTGAGGCTAAGACAGCATAGCCATGAAGAAAGCTGGTAGAAAATCTGTAGGCATGTGCTCTCTTTGAGTATTTTGCATAGCAGAGCACAACAGTTGTAAACCAGCTCAACTTACACTCTATTATGTCTGATAATCACAGATTAATGCTAACAAAAGATTAGCCCCAATTTGGATGTACCGGTAGCCAAGGTGGTACCATGCTCCAAGATTGAACACATCAAAAAAGATCTTCTGAAGCCTGTGGTGTAGGACCTCACAGAGAATGGGGGCTTCCTGTAGATATCCTGCAAAACATAACTGAGAAACTGCTGACAAATAAATGTGTAGTATGGGGATCCACATCACTAAAAGTCTCTTAGTGTTTTTTTCCAGAAGAGAGGGGAAACTGCAGCACTTTGGGATGTGTTACACATCTGTGACATAGCTGTCTCAAAGGGACTGTATCTGCAAATTGTCTCCGTGACTCTTTTGAGAGCTTTAGGGATTTCACAACGTGCTAAAAGCCCAGAAATTGCAGCTCCCCTTCCAAGCCAGACAATGGGCCTGTGGCCTCAGCAAGTGTGTGACTGCAGAAGCACTGGCTACAGCTCATCTCCAAATTGTTCTGGGAAGAGTTAGATCCTGTCATTCTGTTTTTTATTCTAAGGTTTGTATCCTTTTCACACAGCTTTCCTTATGACTGGTTTTATTTAGCCCTGAAGCTTAACATTTGGAACTTCTATTTGTTAGAGTTTTTTTCGTTATCTTGGAAAATAATGTTCTTTCTTCCAGTAAGCATCTTTCTTCTGTGTCATGTTTCATTTTCTATTCTATTCTATAAGAATTCTTACTCAGTAGCTCCTTGACACAGCTGAAGCAATTAAAGCAAACAAGTAACTAACATCTGGTATGTGTTTATTTGCTCTCTTATACTCTCTCCAGGGCAAGAATTATGTGATTTGGAATGGTAACCAGTTTATTATGTTATCTATATTTGAAGAAGATCAAAGAGGTTAATGTTGCACTTCAAGTTGAGATGCAAAGTTTCTGGTAATTCTGTGTTCTTAGGATGTTTGTGCCGCAGGCCTTGGCACTCCAGGAAAACATAATTTCCAGCTGAGCACAGTTTTACCCTTGAGGAGAAAAAGTTTCCTGAGTGAGTAAAGCGTTTCCTTGAGTAGAGAGCATGTTGTGCTGAGACAGAAGTTGTCATCTGTGGTCATTGCCCTGTGGCTTGAGTCCCTTGTTAAAATGACACAAATTGTTCTGATGGTCACTGGCATAACAATGTCCTGGTCCATGGCTCAGGAATCAAGGTCTCTGCAAGTCAAACAAGACATTCTTCAGATGATGAAACTCCTCTTTACATAGTTATCATGGATCTTTCCTATTATTTTCTATATCACTTAATAGTAGTAATACTTTAAGCAGGTTCCAGACCATGGTTTTCTAAGCAAGATCCACTTTCTCTCTGTATCTTGCACAAATTATGACTACAGTACCCTCAAAATAAAGCAGTAAATTATTGCTCATTGAATTTATTATACAGAGCAATTTCATGGAGGCACCATTATGAATATCATCTGCATAATCAATATGGTTTTATATCGCTGTCTCAGTAGTAAGTCAGTGTAGTGTACTAAGGATTTGCTGAGCACTAAGTTCTTGCTTTAGTTATTTCTGAGTAAAACTTGCTTTGTATTTGTCATTATTTGTCATGATCAGAAGTGCCCCCAGACAGGAGGGTAATTTCTTTAACCTCAAGGAGGGTAAATTTAGATTGGATATTAGGAAGGAGTTCTTGACCGTGAGGTTGGTGAGACACTGGCACAGGCTGCCCAGAGAAGCTGTGGATGTCTCATCCCACTACATCCAGAATAGTTCAGGGCTGGGTTGGATGGGCCTCTGAGCAGCCTGGGCTAGTGGAAAGTGTTCCTGGCCCTGTCAGAGAGGGTGGGATGGTCTTTGAGGTCCCTTCTGACCCTAACCATTCTATTGGTCTGTGACTTTATGATCTGATATCCTGCCTGGTTTTTATAGTGCTCACTTACGCTACCAGTGTTCTTGTGTTAATGAATTGTTAGAAGTGGAGATTTTATTGACTAATATGAATCAATAACTAGAGGTTTTTTGGGTCTGAATATACTTTGACCTCCAGTCACCCCACTCCAGATTTATGGCTTTTTTAAAATTTATAGTGCTATAAAACAGAGCTTGGCTCTAGATTGTGAGTGAAGTGTGGTGATGTTTATCAGATGAGTCTTGCTGCCCTTCTTCTGTGAGGAGAGATCAATGGTCTTATTTTATGTCTTAATGATTCCGAAAAACTGGAGCCTTGGGAAATGCATGGAGCAAATGTGTCTTACAACCACTCTATTAGCTAGCAAATGCCTGCCTTCAAACTAGATCTGAAGGTGCAAAGTCATTTCTGTGTTTCTGCATTCTCAGCTGGCAGCTCAACCCCATGCTCACCCTGTCTCCTGTGGGATAGGGCAGGGAACCAGAGAGATAAAATGAGAAAACTTGTGGGTTGAGATAAAGAGCATTCAATAGGTAAAGCAAAAGTGAAGCAAAACAAGGAATTCATTCACCCCTTCCCATGGGCAGGCAGGTGTTCAGCCATCCCCAAGAAGGCAGGGCTCCATCCCATTTTATGGTGATTTGGGGAGACAAACACCCTCACTCTGAGTGTTACCCCCCTTTCCCGCTTCCCCCAGCTCAACATGCTGAGCACGACAACATGTGGTGTCATCTCTTAGGACAGGGGGATTTTCATAGTGTCTTGTCATATTTAAAATGAACTGATTTCCATACTAAATTGAAATAAATTAGCTTAGTGTACATCAATTAGTGTTTAAGTGTCAGAGATCAAAAACAATTGCTCTCCTCATGATCTGAAGTTAGATATAATCTGATGGCAAGTGAAGGAACTGCCAGTTTTGGCTTCAGAAAGACTTCTTGGAAGGAAAGCAAGAAAGCAGTTCTGTAAAAGTTAACTTACTTACTAGGAACTATAACTGCCTTTTGAATTCAGTTTCAGCTGAATTTATAGTAAAATATGGAAACATTTAAACATCCTTCTGTCCATCTGCAGGTGTCCACAGTTAGCTGTTGAGGAAAAATTACTGTGGAAGTTCCATCTCTGAAAGCTCTGTTTCCAGAAATGACACTTCAACACCAGCTTCTCAGCATTGCTGGAGTGGTTGTAGCTATGCCGTGGCAGAATAGGAATTGCTTCTGGGACTGACCAAGGTTGTAAGAGGGTTGTGAGTAGGAAGGCAGATAGAAAAGTACCTGAGGGAGTGCAGATACCCAAATATGTACTACAGCATTTTGAAGTCAGGAATTGAAAAGCTTCAAATGCAGTTTTGATATATTTTAATGAACACAGAACGCTCTTGTGTGGAATTGATACGTCAGCAAAAATAATTGCAGTCCACATTGAAGCAAATAACATTGGAACTAGTGGATTATAAATTGCAACATCATATAAATTAATACAACTCAGCTGAAACTGTAATTGAGAGAAACCTGCTCATTTTATCCTAAATGTTTTGATTGACGGGTTTTCTCTTTAAGGATTTTTTGCATCTTTAAAGTTCGTTGACTTCACAACTGTTAATTTCAGTGTGATAGTAAAACAGAGACTGATTTGCAGATGAATTTGGCAGTCTTCCTTCATCCTGGTAAAGAGGAGACTTCAACTAGAACCTACTGCTTTCAGATTTGCTGAAGCTGCAAACCCAGCTAATTTAAAACTGTACCTGTGATATGTTGAATAAGGGTATTCATAATTTAATTTCTTTTTATATTTGTTTTGTTACAACATTTCACAGTAACCAGAGATGGAGAAAAGAATGTGCCACAAGAGCAAAACTGAATTAAATGCTCTAACAATATCTTATGTTCCTTTCAGGTTCTATGTAATCTCATTGGGCAACAACAGTGGAACTCGTCTGTCCAAAATGGTTTATGGTGAATTTTTCCGCAGACCTGGCAAAGATGCAGAACTTATCAATTTGAATGTGGGTGGCTTTAAGCAATCAGTGGATCAAAGCACCTTGCTCCGATTTCCCCATACCAGACTCGGAAAACTTCTCAAATGCCATTCAGAAGAGGCTATTCTAGAGCTGTGTGATGATTATAGTGTGGCAGACAAGGAATATTACTTTGACAGGAATCCTTCCTTGTTCCGATATGTTCTGAATTTTTACTATACGGGCAAACTTCACGTTATGGAAGAACTTTGTGTCTTTTCCTTCTGCCAGGAAATAGAGTACTGGGGGATAAATGAGCTGTTTATTGATTCCTGCTGCAGCAATCGGTACCAAGAACGGAAAGAAGAAGGTCCTGATAAAGACTGGGATCAGAAGAGCAATGACAGTATGGACTCCTCCAATGAAGAGTCATCCATATTTGATAAAGAGCTGGAAAAGTTTGATAATCTGTGTTTTGGTGAAATAAGAAAGAAGATCTGGGTCAGAATGGAAAATCCTGCATACTGCTTGTCTGCCAAGTTAATTGCCGTGTCATCCCTGAGTGTTGTTCTGGCATCAATTGTGGCCATGTGCATTCACAGCATGCCAGAATTTCAGAGGCTGGATGCCAATGACAGAGAGATTGGAGACCCTGTCCTGGAAGCTGTGGAGATTACTTGCATCATCTGGTTTACTGCTGAGCTAGTGATCAGGCTCTTCACTGCTCCGAGTCAAAAGAAATTCTGGAAGAAACCACTGAACATCATTGATTTTGTCTCTATTATCCCATTTTATGCCACACTGGCTGTGGACACGAAGGAAGAAGAAAGTGAAGATATTGAGAACATGGGGAAAGTGGTTCAGATCCTGCGGTTGATGAGGATATTTCGCATCCTGAAACTGGCCAGGCACTCCGTCGGACTGCGTTCTTTGGGCGCCACTTTGAGACACAGCTATCAAGAAGTTGGACTTCTGCTTTTGTTTTTATCAGTTGGGATTTCTATTTTTTCAGTGCTTGTCTACTCAGTGGAGAAAGATGATGACTCATCAGAGCTGCAGAGCATCCCTATTTGCTGGTGGTGGGCAACCATCAGCATGACCACTGTTGGATATGGGGACACTTACCCAGTCACGCTGGCTGGAAAGCTGCTCGGCACCCTCTGCATTATCTGTGGGATCCTGGTGGTAGCACTTCCAATCACCATTATTTTCAATAAGTTTTCTAAATACTACCAAAAGCAAAAAGCTATTGATAGGGACCAGTGCAACAATGATCGCAAAGAGAAAAGCAATGACCTACCCTATTTTAACATTAGGGATATTTATGCAAAAAAGATGCACTCCTTCATTTCCAGCCTTTCTTCAGTAGGAATTGTAGTCAGTGACCAAGATTCAACAGATGCCTCCAGTATCCAAGATACGGAGGATGTTTATAACCCGGTATCTTTAGAGGATGGTACAGGGAAATGAGTTGAATCACGTTTGCTTCTGTTTGTTTCTCTTCTGATTCTTGGTCAATGTGGACTGACAAACTTCAGTGAAATCATTAAGAGCAGTCGATTCTCAGGGTACTTAACTTTCAGCCATATTTGGACATTCTTTGCTCTGAGGATGCCATAAAAGCTTCATTGTTTATATGAGGCTTTAAAAGATGCCTCATATAGTGGTTTCATTTTTACACAACTAATGTTATGCATTTCTGGGAACAAAAGTTGGGAGTAGAGTTTTAAATGTGAGATGAGTGGTGGTTTTTTTTGTTTGTTTTTTTTGTGGATATTGTTTGATTTCTTCATTGTTTTTTTTCCTCTGCAGCAGTCTCGTATCTTGCACAGAATTTGCTTTTATAATTTACTGCTCTTCAGGTAGAAATGTATTACAAACATGTAAGAACTATTGCACAAGTTAGTGAAGTTTTTACCTGCCAATACATTAGATAAATGAAGGAATTGTGTACATGTAAAACTGTGCTCACTCATTTATGTAATTTTAGAGTTGGGAGCCTGTTTCCTAAGTTGGGGCAGAAAATATATTGGTACATATTGTTTTTACTCCATGGAAGCATAATATTTATTAATTTTTTTCCAAAAGCACAATACATTTTTAGTTTGTTAAAATAAACTATTCCCATTGTGCCTGTATTTTTCCTAGGATCCAGCCATGGCTCTATCAGGTCCTAAAGGTTTTAAGTCCTAAGTCCCAGGATGAAGTGTGTGGTGTAAGCAGGATAGGAGCTTTCTGTACCACCTGACCACCTCTCCTTGGTGTTGTGACCCTGAGCAATTCTGGTGCCTGGAGGGGATCCTGCTGTGATTAAGGCCACCCTGGTGGCTTCCCCAAGGACTTTGATTTGTGGGCACTGAAGCAGACATCTGTGATGGTCTTTAGAAGTTACTGCTCACTATTGCCAGCGCAGCTCCTTGCTGGGAGCTGCTGCCTCAGTGCAGGAGCAGTGGGAGCAGCACCTTGGCTGCTGGACTGGGTCTCTGTCCAGGACTGAAGTGCCAAGCAGTGGAGATGTGAGAACGTGCTCTGCTCTGCCATTTGTTGTCCATCAGAGATGTAGGGTGGGCATTGCACGAGGGCATCTGTATTGGAACTATTTCAACTCATCTTTCTAAAGCTCTTCTGCTGGTGGGGCAGCGTTCCTGGTGTGTGCTGTGTGCTGGAGCAGTGCTCATTGCTTGCAGAGTCTTGTGTGTTCCCCTCCTCTCCAGGGGTTTCTTGAGCAGCCAGCTAATCTAACTCTGCTGTGTTTCAAGCAGTGCTGGAGAAGCTCAAGGACCTTAGATTGTTAGTGGGCCTTGAAGTCCATAGTGTTTCTGAACACTCATTTTCTTTCATTTGTCTGGTGACTAAATCAGATGCTGTGCAACAGAGAAACAAAGACACTGTGATGTCAATATTTTCCTTAAAGAGAGGTTTGACTATTTTATTTTTTTTTAATATTATTGGGTCAAATACAGAAGCCTGTACTGAACTTCTGTTCAAGAAGATCAGACTCCATAGGAATTGACTTCAGAACTGAGGAAGATGCCAGAAAATGACAGTTGTTTTTAGCCATTGCAGAAACCTGATTTTTCATGTGTCTGCCAGATTTTCTGTTGCAAAATGTATTAAGTAGGTGAGGTGCACTTAAATTTACTAAGGCACTGAGCTCTAACCTCTTTCTGAGATAGAGAAACAAAAAAGAACAGGATCAACTTATATATTGTAAAGATGTGTCTCTCAGGACTGCTGGGCATCAATACAGCAATGTGGGACTTAAAGAAAATATTTTCAACCTTGGAGAAACCTCAAAATTTGGCTTGCTACTTGCTGACTTACTCTTGTTGTAAGGGTATGTGGTGCTTCACAGACAATTAAAGATAATTTTCTCCATAGTTCTTGTAGTAATAGCAAAAGGCAAAGTTAGCCTAAATGTGATTTATTCTTGCTGACAATTAACATTAAAAAGATGCAATGATACAAAATACTAAATATGTATATGCATATGAATCTAATAGGAACCAGCAGAATAACAGTAAAAAAGTTACTCTCTGTCCTAAGAAAATCTGTTGGTGGTGTCCATGTAAAGATATATTTATATATATATAACATTGCCACTGAAGATCACAAGCAATGAAAAATATTGTAATGCAAGAAAACCTGCAAGAAATTGTATTAAATATTTGAAAAAATGCTACTGAAAAATTTTGTGTATCAGGCATTACTCAAGGATCACAGAATATACAGCTTTGTGGATTAAATTTTGCTGCCTGGTAATTTGTCATAAAATTGATAAGCTTTTGATTGAACTCATGAATCAGTCTTGAGGCTGCTACATTTTTTAAGTTCCTTTGACTTTCTTTATGCATCGATACAGCTTGCAGCAAAGTAAGATATATAAAGAGATATATCTTTTGGAACATATCAGCAGTTGAAGTACATATCCATATATCACTTAGTGTACACTATTTTGATTTCTGTGATGAGATCTTGGCTATTTTCAAATCAGTTTTATCTTGAAAATGGCTTTCTTGTATCCTTATCTCCTTGCTGGAATAAATCCAGCTCCTTGGTTTGACACAGGCATGACTGTGAGCAGGACATGAGCTGTGCTTCATGCCAAAATATTCTCCTCTCAAGGCAGAGCTGCAGTGCTGTGACTTGCACTGGTGCTAGGGAGTGTCACAAGCCTCGAGTGCCAGAAGGAAGCAGATGAGAGCAAAGACTGAGATACTGCACATTCTAGGGGATTGTTCTCATTGAATTTGTCTTCTTCCTCAGGCTACAGTGGCATATTGTTCATTTGTGATATCAATATCAACAAAAAGTATAATGGATTTTTTTTCCCTGAACCACATTTTTTTGCTTTAAAAATGCTTCCTAAGTTCTCACCACTCATCTGCTCTGTTTCAGACACCAAAGCACAGAGATTGCCATTTAGACATGCATCCCATTTTGTATGGGAGAGATTTCGTTTTTATACAAAACAATTTCCTGGCATGTTGTTGCTTTCTTTGTTTTGATGCCAAACTCTTCCCTTTTGATAACCAGCATTTCCACAGGAGCATGCACCTGATTTTTCCCAGTGTATAATGGGGAGGCAGCACTGCCCTGCATTGCAGCTCTCTCTGAGAGGCTTCCAAGTGGCTGGGGTGTCACTGCCCTGCCCACAGCTCCTGCCTTGCTGGGGACAGGCTCTGGCACAGGCACTGGTTTTTGGGGTGTGTTAGTACAGGAGAAAGTCCAGTGTAAAGGAATTAGAAAAGAGAAACGGGAGAAGGCAGGAAGCAATCAGTCAAAAAAAGTGGTGGAGAAGCAAGAGAGGACTTCAGAAGAAATGAAAAGAGGAGGAAGTTGACAGAGTCCTCACATTTTTTTTTATTTATTTCCTGTTTTTGTTTTCTTTTTTTTTTTTTTTTCTACCAGTGCTTTTCTCCCCTTTCCTTCCTTCTCCCTTCCATCCTGTCCGGCTCCTTCCCTGTCCCCTCTTCGCAATCAGCCTGTAATCCAGCAGTCTGTTTATGTCCAAAAATGAGGGTCTGTCTGAATCCACAAAGGCATGTTCCACCCACCTGGATGGCAGCAAGCAAAACTTAGCAGGGGTGAAATTAGTGAGCACAGGCAGTAAAGGACAATCACAGTGTTTCTCAGATTGTGCAACATAAATGTGGGGTAAATAAACATCACATTTGTGTCAGGCCTGTAAATTAAATACCACTTATGGCTTAGGTAGAAATTCACAGTCCACAACCTGCTTGTGAAGAGAAGAGGGGCAGACAGTGATCTCTTCACTCAGTGGCAGGGCCTGAGTGGTGTCAGGGCAGGTTTAGGTTGGATGTCAGGAAAAGGCTTTTCACCCAGAGGGTGGTTGGGCACTGGAGCAGCTCCTCAGGGCAGTGGTTGCAGCACCAAACCTGACAGAGCTCAACAAGTGTTTGGACAATGCTCTTGGGCACATGGTGTGATCAGTGGGGTGTCCTGTGCAGGGCCAGGAGTTGGACTTCATTACCTTTGTGTGTCCCTTCAGTATATTCTGTGATTCTGTGATAATGCCAGATATTGCCATTTGAAAGCAACCTTCTTGTTGATTCCCATGTGAACGTGTTGCTGTCAGACTGCTGAGAGTTTCAAGCAGATCTGACTGACAAATGCAGTACATGGGCTCACAGCATGCCAAGGGCTCCTGACAGGCTGCTGGGTATTAATACATTTATTCATTTCCACACATTCCTAACATCTAGAGCAAGTGACAAAAAACCACTAAGCTGTGGAGAGTGCCTCTAATATTTTTTGATTAGCTGACAGTGTTTGTGAAGCTGCTAATACCTCTTCATCCAGAAGAGGACATTTCTCAAATGAAACCATAATAACCCTGAGTTGGATGTGCAGTTAGTGACTGATAGCAGTAGCTGGGTTGCAGTCAGTAAATAATGCTGCCTGGTGCTGTGTGGCTGCAGTGCTCTTGCCTGTATTTCTGAAACGTTTATGCTCTGTCGGTCAAGGGACAGCAGATGCCACTAAAACCATCTCAGCACTTTCCAGCTGCACAAAAATTGCAGCAACTCTTCCAAGCACAGCAAAACATCATGGCTTGCTGAGACCTTCTCTTTTAATTTTGTGTGTAGTTGTAGTTAATTTTTTCTGATGAGTCTATGGTCCAAGCGCAGTCTGGCAGGAAGAAGGTCACTGTGTGTCTCTAGACAAGTTACAGGATGTTACTGACTTCATCTCAGGGCAATGCCCTCCCATCTCACTGGCACAGCTCAGGTGGTGCATGGGGTGGTGATTCACTGTGGGATGGGCTGATGGCTGTTATAGGTAGGTAAGGAGTAAAGGCAGAGCTCCCTGGGGATGGATATAATTTATATGTAATTGTATCTCTGCCCTCTGGACAGAGCTCATTTTGGTATATAATATAAGGTAAGATATGACACCTCTGCTGAAAAAACACTACATTTCATATTTATTTAATGAATATATTGGAGAGAGAAACCTTTGTTCATTTTTATCGGGTCAAGGGCTGTGGCTCAAGGGCTCTTTCATCCACATGGAACCCATCAGTTTTCTCCAAATCACATTTATGTGAGTGGGAGGGAGAGACTTTGCAGCATCCCCAAAAGATCCATGAACCTTTAGCCAAGGATTTGGGTTGCCAGGATGAGGGCTGGTGGTGGTGGAGGAACATTAAATGAGGGAGAACCAATACCCTGCAGTTTCATGTGCTCTCATTTGGACTCCCCCATTAAAGCTGTCCATTAAAAGTCAGTAATGACCTGCAAGTGGAATTCCAGCCTCCTGCGGTAATTTTAACAAACACAAAATATGAGAGGGAGAGCAAACTGGTGCTGGCAAAGGGGCAGGAGCAATATGCTGTCAGTATTTTTATAACCCAAATTTGCCAAATTTGCATTATTTCTTGGCTTGTAAGCCATATAAAATATTCTTACTTTGTCATGTGTTGTAAAATCTGCCCCTGTGCATTAATACAAAGATAATAGTGGAGCCAAGTTCTGGAATTGCAGTGTTAAAGATGGAAAAAAAAAAAGGCTCAGGGAAATTGCAGAAATACTGTTTAGCTGCCACTGCTGTTTCATCATTGCAGCTGCCTCAGTGGTGAGAAGGAGCAAGAGACCAGGCACAAGCTGTGGTGTGCAGGCTTCCCTTTCTTCCTTTGCCCTCTAAACACTGACCATAGAGGCTGAGGGACCCCTGCAGCCTCGAGGGATGCTCAGCAGACCCTTCCTGGGGCCAGTGTGGAGCCAGTGGTCCCTAGAGAAGGATGTAGTTATGCAGGAAAATAATGAGGAAAATATGAAAGAGCCTTTGGGGAGGTAAAATAGTGTCACTGAACTTGGTGTTGCCACCATTCACCTCTAGGAGACCTGTGAGAGAAAGCAGAAATGAGGAAGTTGAAGGGTCAGATATTTAACAGCAGCCATTTGAAGGCTACTTTGTATTGTTAATACAAGGGCTTTTACTGAATCACAGGTAGAATTCTGAATTTAGCCTTGAACCCATTCCACAAGGTGGAATAATGTTTTGTCTTCCCACAGGCTTTGAGTTACAGCTACAAAATGTGCTTTTCTCTGAGCCAGGCTCTAGATGTGATGCTGTTGCTGCCTTTCAGGCTGCCTGGACTTTGGATCTTTCTGAAGCGTTGCACATGCCATAAATCATCCTTGCAGCTTCTACCCCATTTCCTAGAAACCTGGAAACCATAAGCATGAAAGAGTTGAAAGAGTTTCTCTAGCTCAATATTATTTTTTGGACAGCATCAAATGACATGCATTTCATGGAAAGAGATTTTCCCTGCTTCTGAATTGTGAACTTTAGGTATTTTTTAAAATAAAGTATTTGAAGAGCAGCTTAGGCTCTGAGACCTATTTTTATTCCAGGTAGTGTAACCTCAAGTACACAATTCATTATCCATTTCTTCAGTTTATACAGTTGCAATCTTATATATTTGGATTGTGTATCTTTAGGAGAAAAAATGCTGAATAAATAAGTTCAGGTGCCAAAAAGCTGGTTGAATGCTCACTGAGCGAATTCCTTATGAACCAGAATGGTCCTGGTGTCAGACAGCATGGCTTTATGAGCCTCTTCTGTGGAAAGCAGAACAGTTCTCATTTCTCTAAATATTTTGGGGGGATGGAGCAACCATCTTGCTGTTCTGTGGTGATGGAGAGCACTGAATGAAATGAAGAGCACAATGAACTTCAGGTGGTTAAAAAGGAACATGACCTTTTTTTGTAGACACTCCACTTCCCTCGGGACAGTAAATTTCATGTACCAAGTTTTTTTTTAAAGGTAAAAACACAGCTACCCAAACCACAGCAGTGTTTTTCCTTGGTGGGTATTTCAAAAATTAAATTAGCTCCAGTTAGAAGTGTAGAAAGAGAGCTGATTGGTCAGCAGGACGGGGGGAGTGGTATGTGTGTGTGTAGTTTCTATAATTTATTTATATAGTCTATGCTTTTGCCTTTGACGTCACACACCTTCACATTGGCTTTTTTTTTTTTTGTTTGTTTTGACTGAAGAATCAGAATAAATCATATCCAGTCTTTATCTGTAAATTTCTTTTAGGGCCCTGAATGTGAAGGAAAAGTTAGATTTCAGCATTTCAGTCTTGGCAGTGAATTTAAAAACACATCAGAAGCATTCCTAAGCAACATATAAATTTATGCATAAGTATGGCACATTTAATGTATTTCAAGCCACTAAAGTTTTGATAGTGTTCAATGAATGAAAGGTTAATAAAAATTGAGGTGTTAATCTGGTTCTGTTCTAGTTGCATATTCTGGTACAGTAATGTACTCTTGGCTCTTAGGCTGTCTCTATAAATGGGAGTCTAGTGCTTCTGGAATTTCCTATATCTAGCCATGCACTGACTGGACAGCTGTCAGAGCATTATTGTGCAAGCTTTTAGCTGTCTGTCGGCAAACGTAACCTCTGCTAATCTGCCCAGGAGCTGCTGCATTCCAGAGGTGTGTAGGGCGAGCAGGCAGGTGGGACTGTGGGGCTTTGCCAAAGGCACTTGCAGCAGAACTGCTGGGTTTTGTTGGTTTGCTTTCGTTGTATTGTCACCTGCTGAAAACATCTGTGTTCTCCATTTCATGTGTCAATTGATCACAAGAAGATTTATGGTATTTGGAGAGGGTTTATAAAACACAAGTGTTCCTTGGAAGCAAATACTGACATGAGGCTAGAGAGGTGGCTCAAATTTTTTTTGCCCTGGCTTTTTTGCTTTGTCATAGGAATAATGACTGGGCAAGAATTGGAATGGCATAACAAACTTCAGACTTCTGAGAACCTTTAGGGCCACTGACAGTTCCTATGAAAGCAAGCATTGAAGGAATCTGGGGACTGGGGTAGAGGATGTGTTGCGATGATGGTTGGGAAGAAGACATCTCTGCACCAGTGGCTTTCTGCTGCTCCGGTGGCACTAAGCCTTCTGTGCCCTCTCCACAATGTCCTTCTCAGTCCAATGCCCATTTTTCCAAGTGTTAAAATGCTTCCTCAGACTTGAAAACAGACAAGAGATGTAATGGGAGCAACTGAAAGGAAGTAATGAAGTAGGAAAGAGGGGCAAGAGCCATGTCTGTAGAGAGAACATGCTGCAGATATTCTTATCTTCCATGTCTTAAAACTTTTCCTCTCTTCAAGTCCTATAGAGAATCAAACATTATTTTGGGTTGGAAGAGACCTTAAAGATCATCCAGTTCCAACTCACTGCCATGGCCAGAGATAACTCCCACTAGACCATTTGCTCAAAGCCCCATCCAACCTGGCCTTGAACATTTCCAGTGATGAGATATCCACAGGTTCTCTGATCAACTTGTGCTAGTGTTTCACCACCCTCATAGTAAAAAATTTTTTCCTTACAGCCAATCTAAATGCTGATGCAGCACTGCAGGTGGGGTCTCATGAGGGTGGAGCAGAGCTCCCCTCCCTCTCTGCTGCCCACGGTGCTTTGGATGCAGCCCAAGATGCCATTGGCTCTTTGGGCTGCAAGGACACATTGCAGAGCCACACTGAGCTTCTCATCCATCAATACCCCCAAGTCCTTCCCCCTGGGGTTGTTCTAAATCCAGTCTCTGCCCAGCCTGCACCTCTGCTTGGGTGTAAAAAGACTGTGTGTCTTAGCATAGCTTTTGCAAAATGCCTTCTCCCTTCTTGTGGTCATTATGGAATGGATAAACCACTGTGGAATGTAACCTGGCAGATAAATTTGCTTTGGGAAGGGAACAGTCAAGCTTACTTTGTGGTCTTTGTTTTCCTTTTGATTCTGTAATTTTTTGCATCCAAGTGGGCTTTGGCAACAAACACTCCTCTTCTATGCATGCAGCATGTGCCAGGCTTTATAATCCATCCAATGTTCCCAGCTATTCACCAAACTAAAAGAAAGGGTGAAGGGAATAAGGTCAGAAGAAATGCTTTGTATTGCTAAAATCATGTTCTTCTCCGTATAATTTCAGCATCCAGTTCCCCATCACAAATCTAGTCCACATAAAAAAAGGAAAAAAAAAAGTTGGAATAGACCTTACAAGGGCTGATTGATTGGGTTTTCTGGATGAAGATGAAAAAGAGAAGAAAAATGCCTGGCTTCTTAGTGGTGTAAAAAGGCAAGCAAAAATATATGAATAGTAACTCTAATGGCCAAATAATTCCACAGTTATCAAAGTGATCATTGTTGGGTGAATTCATCAAAAAACAAGCTATACAGACATTTGAACATAAGCATAAGGAAAAGTAAAAAAAAAATAAAAAAATTGCAGGCTCTTTTCTCCCTCTGACTCCTTTTGTGGAGATTGAGATTACTTTTTCTTGGCAAACTGGATGATGAACCACTTGTTAATTAAGTGGTTGAAAGGTATAGTTGGAAAAGGAGTTTGGAATCTGAGACAGCTCAGCATGGAGGAAACCACCTCTGTGATCAATCTTGTCAGGTTTTGACACCTTAATTAAAAGTTATCTTTGGCAGTGTGAAGGCAGCTCAGTTGCTGGGAAAGTGTGCACTGAGCATTTTGTTGTGGTCATTTGGGAACGAGAGTGCTGAAGGATCAGCAGCCAGTCCTGCTCCCAGCATTGCAGTCCAGCGGGCTCGGGGCAGATCCGGGCTGCACCAAGGATTGATTGCTGCTCCAACTGCTCAGGGCTTCAGAACACTGCAGCCCTGCCTGCAGTTCCATGTCATCCTGTGCCAGCCATTCTGCCATCCAGCACTTCTGGTCTTTATCACATCTTTTGCCTCTCTTTCTGACATTTCAGCTGTGCAGGGTGGCAGTCTGTGCACTCCTTCCCTACCAGGGTGTGGTGGTCCCAAGTGGGTTGGTGAAGTCCCCATGACTGGGAAAATGGTGACTTTAGTGTAGGGAAGTGGAAAAAGTTGAGCACTTATTGGAAGAACTGATTTTAGCTTTGGCCAAGTTATTTAACATGAGCTGTCTTTAATGAAATGTCTAAGGAAAAAAAAAGGAAGGCATACTAGTTTGAGGGGGAAGAAAAGTAATTGTTCCCTGTGCTGTCCTGTCATAGTTATATAAAAAATAGTATAATTTATTACACCAAACAATAGATTGGTTTTTTTTAAACTTTGTTGCTGAACTAAATTGTTTTTAAAAATCTGTAATTTAAGACTCCTTGAGCTTTTTTACTTTGACTCAATGTTTCATTTGATTTGGAAGAGTTAATTCTTTTGCATCTAATTAAACTTAGACTGTTTTGACATTAAAAAAAAGTTTCACAATGAAAAAATTTTTTTTTAGAATATGTTGAAATGAAAGATTTCAGCATCATTGGAAAAAGAAGCTCTCAGAAAATTTCACAATGAAATATTCACTGTTCCAAAATCCCTCCTGCCTTTTTTGTTTTGTTTTTGTTCAGTTTGTTTGTTTTGTGGAAGATTCCCAACTGTGGGCTGGATTCAAGTATAAAGTTTCTCTCTCTGTCACAGCCTTTTTCAATGAATTCTCTATTCACAAAAAAATTGTTCTCATCCGGTTTTAGCTGTATTCTTTGGAAAAAGCTTATTTTCCTTGGAGAAGTCAGAGAAAATAAAATCTTTGTTACTTCTGTGATTGCTGTCATGAATCCATTGAAGTACGTGACACTTTACAATTACTCAGGTTATTGGTAAAGAGAAATGAATTATCTGCTTTGTTCAAGACAGAGAATGAAAAGCAGTTACCAGAAAATCACATCCTGGTAAAGGAAATAAGTCCATTTTAACAAGTTTATGAGGGAGAGCTTCATTATGAAGCACAAAAAAAAAAGAAAACACATGAAAAGCCTGTTGGACCCCATCTGTTATGTGATTCCTTTAATGGGACTCTAACTGAAGGCTGATCAGAGAGAAAATAATTGTTTCTTTTAAGTAATAGTTACAAATGGGTATATGTGCTCTTCTGCAATAATTAGCAAGTATGTTTTGAATAGAGTACTCTTCAGTAAATAAACTTGCACCAACCAGTAACTGCCTAATGGCTGGTAAGCTGTAGTGTTCTTAAATGGATGTGTCAGCTTAAGAGGATATGTTGCAATATTATTATTATGTAATATTCGTGCTGTTTAGTCTAGAGAAGAGAAGGCTTGGGCAGTTAGAGAAATCTTATTGTATAGGAAAACCTTTTGCAAGAAAAGTTTAGGTTTGGTTTTTTTTTAATACTGTTTAGGGCACAAAGCTCAAGCCATGGAGAATGAAGGGCTGATGGTAGAAGTGGCTCTAGAATTCTTCCTGTTTGCCTGTGGCCCTTTGCTCAGCCCAGCTCCAGCTGCTCACTATCTCAGTCATGCTGATCCAAATCTGTGTAAAGGTAGAGCACATTGCCTCAATCACCTGGGTTTAGAATAATAACAGTAATTCACTGCTGAGTGGGAGAAGGGAGCTGTGAGTCTGAGAAGCTGAAAAGGCCCTGGAACACTTCTTGATGGAGACCCAGCTCTTTTTTCAGTGACTCCATACTTGTGGCAGCAGTCCAAATTACAGAATTGCAAAATCAGTGGGGTTGGAAAAGACCTCTGACCAGGACCATTGAGTCTGACCTATGACTTGCACGATTTTTCAGTTTGTTGGGGGTAGGAAAATGTGCTCCACTGAGGTTCTGACTCAGTGGCTTCAGTAAGGGCTTTACTGGGTGACCTGCCTGTGTCCAGAGTCAGTCCTGGGCAGTGCCAAGGATAAAACAGTTGGATGATGGGACCCAGCCTTGTACATTCCATCACTGCTGTGACTCTGTCTTGGACTCAGAGGGAGGGGTTTATATGCTTGGTGGTATGGGCCAGTATTTTCCCATGGAAAAGGAAGAAGGACTGTTGAGGATAAAAGTGGGAATACATGTCAATAAAAAGTGAAATAATATTTTACTCAGTAAAATGGTCCTCAAGGGCATGATGGAGACACAGGGACAATCTCATGAGAGCAAATTCCATGGCTACTACCAGACTTTAATGTATTTGCCTAATTTTTCTTGGTGCAGATGGTTTTTGGTGTATGAGCACTACACACATATTTTGTCTTGCTCTCAGCACAGTTGTAAGGATCGCTAATAATTCTATTTCTTCTCTGATTTTTAAAGTTAAAGTGCATTCCCCTTCTTTTTAATCTGTTCAATTTATCATTCACATATTTGCCAGTAGCACCAAGAATTTTTTATAGTTTGTTATTATATAGCTATTAACATTTTAATTATGTAAGTAGAGGTGAGCTGGACTACTGAAAGGAAATCCTGATCCTTACCTGTACATGTTTCATCTGCCAGAAACAATGTATTTTTATGGCTCTGAATTAATTGTTTTCCCCCTGGAAACTTTCTTCCAGAGAAAATGTCAAAATCCTGCCCTCCCATTGTGATTGTCAATGGGTTTTGGTTTTGTTTCAATTTCCATGGCAACAGAAAAATTTGTTTTCTGACAGTGTTTGAATACAAAAGTTGAATTTCCCTGGGCTCTTTTGAATACGTCAGTTTGCATTTTTATCCCCTCAAGTGTTTTGAACAGTTGTCCTTAACCCCTTGACTCCATTTGGTTCTGTGAAATCTCTTTTTCCTTAGTCAGGACAGACAGGTTTTTTCCATACTTTATTTTTCAGATATTGTTTGATTCAGTGTGCTGACAGCAGAGATACAGCCACATTTTATACTTAAGAGTTCAATTCTTTCCTTTGAGGTGTTGTTACTTTTTAAAGTACTTCTAAGCACTGAACTTAGTGCAAATCTAGTTTCAAGGTTGTGTAATATAACCACTTTAAAATTAAAGTCAGGACCTAGCTTCCTTTGTTATGTTTTGCTTCCATTCATGTATCTCACATAATTTGACATGTTCATCAGCCAGCCCATGAGTGTGCTTAAAGAGCCAGCTACATAATCATTAAACTTTGCACCGAGTCTCCTGTGATTTTGAGCAAAATACTTCAATTAATTCCTGAATAGATGCCAGACATCTGTGGTTTGCAGAGATTCATCATGCACTGTATGAATGATGAAATCTCCTTGTATTTAAAATCTGATGTCACTGTGCCACCTAATTGCCTTAGAAAGCTTCAAGATCCATGGCTGAAGCTTCAGGCAGCCTCTAAAGTTTGAATGTGAAAGAGGAATAGAAGAAAGTCAAGGACATGACAGTCTTACTCTGCTGTCCTTTGCCTCTCCGTTTATCTCCTTACACAAGCATCAGTGAAATAAATTCCATCTCTGTGTCCCACCAGCAAGTATTTGATCTGTGAATCACACAGCAAATGCTGTTGTACCTCTCTGAGCCTGGCCACTTTTCTTGCTTAGTTCGTTCCCAGCTGAGCTGGAATACATCCATGGCTCCTTAATTGGAGAGGAAGATATTTCAAATAGGTCCCAAAACCTCCCCCTACTCTTCTCCTCTTTTCTGTCAAACCTAAGGCAGCACCCATAGCCCCTGGCTGTGCAGATCTACATCCTGCTTGGCTTTGATAAAGGAGAAAAGAGCCAGAAACCCTGACATGGGAGCTACTGGCAACAGGATAAAACCTAGAATGAATTAATGGGGTGATGTAAACCTTTGAACTCTGCTTTGCCACCACAACAATCATGGAATTAAGGGAAAAACTGGAAAAATGGATCTGCTTGGAATACAGCTTCTGGGGATAGATTGCCTCTTTGGAGGACAGCTGCTACCCACAGTAGGCATTTCCAGGTGCTTCCTAACTTTTAGAGAATGTTGTGCTGGTAGAAGGTAACTTTCATTTTGTTAAGGCATTAACATGATTTAACTTCCAGCATTGCCTATTTGGGCAGTTATATGCAGCCTTTTTTATTTATAGTCTTTTGCTATATTTACCCATGCCTTTGGTGTAGTTGCTTATTATTAATAGACATTTATATTATATAGACTTTGTTGCTGATACAAATGAGTTTTCTGTTAATGTTGAGATCTGAGCTTAATAATGCAATCTGTACTATTATTTGAAAATCATGGTAAAGCTTCTCTGCAATTTTATTTTTTAATTTTTTACCAACTTAGATGTTTATAACTATATCTTATTTGTTTTTCTTAGTTTTTAGATCTTTTATTGCTTTTCTTGCATGGATTATCTGAGAAAACTGCATAAGCTCTAAGCTGTGGGAAGAGTCAATCCTGATATCTTAATATGTGCCAAGCAAACCTAGCTGATTTGAGAGTTGTTTTTCTTTTAGATAAATATTTTTAAGACTGTATCTATTTATGACTTTAGCCCCTTGTGAATGGTTACTGGAGGTCATCTCTTGTTGGTTCAGAAGTATCTGTTAATCATGCAGGAAAGGGAGCATGGGTGAAACTTAAGGATTTCTTCCTGTGGGAAAGTGAGCAATCAGTTGTGTTCTAGATTGGTTCACTAGAAACTGTGAAACTGTATTCCTGTCCATGCCTTTGTAAACATTTAAAATAATATTTCTAATTTCTGAAGGTGTAAAGAAACAACTATTTTTTTCAGCATCTATTCCTACTCAGTCATAAAACTTTTCCATTAATGAATATTGGAAAGCCATTTACAGTATAATGTCAGATGCCAGCAAAAAATATACTGCTTCTTATACTTAGCTATCTAATGATTTTTGATGCTTCATTTTCATCTCTTATTCACATTTTCATCTGAATATTCACATATTCAGATGGTGCTCAAATAATTCTTAAACCCCAGAATTTTCATTGTGTGCCAAATGAATGTGCACATTTAATAAGTACTGTAGGCATTAGAATAATTCAGAATACTTTGTATCAAAACATCTTTATTTTTTCCCGACCCTTCCATAAAAATAGAAGCACACTAGAAAGTTGAAACTGTGGTGGCTGTGAAGGACAGACAGATGTCCTGCTCTCAGCAACACAAGTCTATGGACTTCAAATAGACTTGGAATGAAAGAAAAACAGAATCTACAGCCCAGCCTGAGCTCTTTGGCAGGAGGAGGGGGAAGGACTTCTCCTCCCAGGCTGGGAATGAGCTGTGTGTTTGTTCTTTGGAGGTTCCCAGCCAGAGGAGGTCTCTCTGGAGAGCTGGTGGGTAGGTTTGGGAAGCCCAGGACAAAGCCTCTGCCAGGCTGAAGCTGGGAGGAGAGCAGGGTGCAAGGGCAGAGGTCCTGGAGTGAGGTGATGGAGAGAGCTGTTCAAGCACTTCTTCCCCTTCAGAGTGGCACGTGTAGTCTGGAGCCAAAGAGTGATATCAGGAGTTAATTGTCTACATAGACAAGGAAATCAATTTTCAATTATTTTACAAACTGCAGTCTTTTCAGAACTTTTCTTGTTAGCTGCCATCTACAGTAGAAAAACTGCTTGAATTCCATCGTTGGTACAAAGACCATCACAGATTTACAGATGAAGCCAAGAGGGGCAAGGAGCCTGAGGACTCACAGCTTTGCTCATTTTAATAATCCCTATACTGCACACCACCCCACTCCTGCTGTTTCTCATCCCTGTGGATGGGAAGTGTTTGTAAATTTGGTTTTGGAAAGGTCCTGTGTTCTAGGCCATCATGGTTTCTGAATCTTCTTTAAACAGAGGAGAATATTAAATCTGTCCCAAAGGACATGTTGGCCTCTCCAGGGGAAGGGCATTATGGCTTACTGTAATACTGTCTGGAAAACAACACCAGCTCTACTACACTTCTATATCCCTCTTTTAATGAAATTTGTCTCCAAATCCTGTTAATCCTTTTTTTTTATTATTATTTTTTTTTCTTTCCAGGGAGAGTATGGATAGCAGCACTCTATCAACATTAGAAAAATACAATTTCTGTTTACTTTGTTACTTTGTGACAGCTGGCTTTGAAAAACTATGGATTGATTTTTGTCTGGTCAGCAAATTATTTCCATTCATCTGCAGCCCTGGAAACCTGCTTGGATATTGGCCCCAGTTTCAAATTGAATTGTCTCATTTTTATTTGACATGAGTGAGCATGGTCACTTAGATAATAATGTCATTTCTGTGCATCACAATCCACTCCTCTCAGTCCTCTTCCATCCCCAAACCAAACTTTGGTACCTCTCAACTGTAACTGTCAGTTCTGAATTTTCTGGAGGGTATTTATGGCACAGAAGAACTGTTCAGGGAAACATGCCTCCTTCAGTGAATTCCTATTTGTGTGCATAAGCTTTCCTTGGAAACACTGATGTTGGATTTAATTCCTGATATTATCAGTGAACTTCTCTTCATGCCCAGTGACTGCCATTCTTTGCAAGGTTCTTTTGACTGGGTAGATAACAGAGAATAAGAAGGTATTTTTACAAGAGTTTGCCATTTGGATCTGGTAACCTTTTCCATTAGTTAACACTCATCCTTGTGAGCTTCCCAGACTCCCATTTTTAGGAACAAAATGGCCAAAGTAAGCTGCTGACTAAGCAGTTGGAGCATACCTCTAGTTGACACCTCTGAACACCACAGATATTCTTGGTCACAGAAAGGCTGAGGGTTCATGGCTGGGATGCCTTCATTAGACACCATCATTGTAGCCTAATTGACTGTAATTAATTTTTGCCCTCAAAACATAGGGCAGAGACCTCAGCTGGGCTTCTCTGGAGGTCAGTTAGTGGAGACATGGAAAAAGCAGCTGGTAGCAGATACCACTGAACAAATGAAACCTTGTTCCTGGTCAGAGCCTGAGCTGTGAGGAGGTGGTGGCAGAGAGGAGTCACTGACCCCTCTGGGATCTTTGCATCATGTCCTGAGCTCACCAGCATTTATCAGCTGTACTAGCTGCTACATTTCATTTCACTTCAGGACAAGGCATTTCCTTTAAAAACTGTTTTGATGAGTGCAATTCCTGTTGGAGTGACTGAGAGCCTTAGTGCAGTAACTGATGAACTGCCTTGGGAATGGCTTGTTAGCCTAAAGAGCAGATATGAGATTCAGCACTAGCTAAAGGCAGTCCTTCTAACTCTTACCTGCCACACAGCCAGCCTAGGACTGATGGAGATAGAATAGAAGGGGTATGAGTTTGGTGATTATGAACAAATCACACTGCAATACATTTTTTGTTTTTCTTTGGTATTACTGATAGTAACTGGTGGGTCCATTGCTTATCAATATAAGCAGCAAGATATATTGTTACTAAAGGGTTTTGAGGCTCAGCAAAATGGATTTATTAAGTCTGTTAAACAGGTTGTTTCACTTAATAACATTTACTTGCTTGATAGGATGGAGAAAATTTTTGTTTTCTCTATTTCCTTACATCTGCACTGACAGATTGACCTTCTGTAGCCTGCCTAGTAAAGGGCAGTGGAGACTTGGCACACATTAGCTTCAAAAATTATACAGATTAATGTGATTTCTGCAAGAGATTTTGGGCAGTGTTTTTCTACATTCTTTAAAAAAGAGAACAGAATTATTTTGAGAAAAAAAAATGTTTCAAAGGACTGAAGTGTTTGCTTTTCATCTGGGACATCCAGACTTTTTATTAGCAGTATAAAAATATTTTTAGAGGCACACACCCCTTCATGAAGCTGATTTCCAACTGATATGTCCAAGAATGTTATATTAACAGTGTGCTCCAGAGGGTCACTGTGCATCATCAAGAAAAATAACTTCAATTATTTTAAGATTGGCTAAAATGTCTCAAAGTCATCATGAATCTCTGACAGTATGTGAAACCCAAATACTTATGTTTTCCTTTGGCTTATGGGATAGGAGACCCACCAGTTTAAAATTCTAAACACTTTGTTTGAAAGTAATGTTTTACAGCGATCTCTTGACTTCTGTGGCCATAAGAGAGATTTTTCTAAGCAGTCTGAAGCATTAGTGCTCATAACTCTGGTTTGTGATTATGATTATTTCTTGGTGCTGACTCAAGCAAGAGATCATAAAATCAAAATACAAAGCTTTTAGCTGTACTGGAAGCTAGCTGGAAATCAACATCACTCACTGGACAAGGACTGGACTAAGTGACAAATGCATCTGACTAAAAATTGGATAAAATCTCCCAGAAGATGGCAGTGCACCTATGAGTAGTGTTCTGCCAACTTGGCAACTTATATAATTTCTAGCTGTTTTTTTTTGTTTGGTTTGATTTGTTTTTTCCCCAATATTGAGTGCAATAACAAAACAAGTAAGGACAGCAGCTACAGCGTGTGTGTGTGTGTGGATACTGATGGTACTTTTGATCTTGAAATCTGGAGTGAGGTACTAGTAATTAATTCACAAAGGCCTGTCCTGCAGGGATGGTGATGGACTGGATGCTTTTGGGTAGGTTGACAAGTTCCTCAGCACTTTCATTACACTCACCAGCACGATGAAGATCCCCTTTCCCTTGGAATCCCTCAGATAATGCAAAATCCACTGACTACATCCAGAGCTTTAAAAGATGTCTGAGTTCTCAAAGTGTTGTTTTCAGATAAATGGATATTGTAGGATGTTATTAATAAGTAGAATAAATTATGAGGTTTAAAATCTGGCCATGCTAAATTTTTGCTCCACTGTTTCTCATCAAAGAATCTCTTCATTCAGGTATGGATTAAAAGCATATGTACAAAAATACCAAAAAGTTGTAGTCTAAAAGCAATCAGTAATTGCTGTAAGTTTAGGGAAAATTCCAATTCAGTTTCCAAACAGGAGTCTAAGTGTGGATTTTCAAACGTGATCAAACCCATTTGATTACTTAGCCTTTAAAAAATTGATCCATCACTTGTTATTTTGTTTTAGAATTAGCCATAGGGAATGGCAATATCTCTTTTTAAGAATTCATCTAAATTTATAGTTATAATTTGCAAATAAAACCCAGTAGTTGCTCTAAAGCAATCATGAGCTGTTTGATATGCAAATTTACATGAATAAGCAAGTTTGTTTTTGTAATGCCCCTGAATAAAGAGATGTTTTTAAAGAGTAGAGGAGGAGGTTTTAGACACATAGCAATGCTCACATCTAAATTTTGAAAGTAAACTTTGCCATCTCCATCTGTCTTATCCAGAATTATTTCCAGAGATCTAAAGAACATTTAAATATTTGTTCTCTGTAGCTTACACTGAGAAAAAAGTTATGAAAGTTATGTTATGGCTCATTTGTACCCATTTATTTAGTTTTCCAAACAGAAAAAAATTCACTAGTGCTTAAAAAAAATTACAGCTGTTTCTTTAAAATAAAGAAGAGAGCAAAAAAAGATTGTGTGCTCTTATTCTGCAGTCAGATACAATTACATATGCTTGTCCTACTGCTTAGACACTGTGGATGATAATTCTACTAAATTAATATAAACTGCATAATTTCTTTTGCACAAAGCATAAAACTAAGCAACAAGTTAAAATTTGGTACTTTTTTTGTTTGTTTTCTTTAAATTTTTCTCCTCCTCTAGTAAGTCATAGAAGCTGCAAGATACATTGGGTTCTTAATTCTTTAGATTTCAACTCTCTGTTTTAAAAGTGTCTATGATGTGAGTTTCCTCATAGAGCATCTTTAGCCTCTTTTAGGGCCTATCTGTGATTGAACCTGATCATAAACTCAGGCAAAACCTTCCTTAGCACCTGAAGAGACCCAGCAGCACCTTCCCGTTCCAGTGGCCAGCAGAGCTGTGTAGCCCATTTTTGATGGCCAAAGTCACAATCCATGTGTTGTGTGAGGAGGGCAGCAGTGATGGATCTGATCATTCACCAGGAGAACCTGCTGCCAGCACCCAGCTCTCCATCCAATAATCCACCTTTCACGACTGCCAAGCATCCTTCTACTTAGACAGGAGAGGGCTCACATGAAATCACAAATTCCCCTCTCCCAGTCACCTTTTTAACATCACTTTCCTGGCTTGCACGGCTCGCAGTGCTCGTGTGACTGATGGAGCTTCTGGGTTCTGTGCAGCTGCTCAAGCTCTAACTGCTGGCATTTGCTGCTGCCTCTGTGTAATCTGGATATGCTCTGACCTGTAAATGATGCTGCTTGCTGTTTCCTTGTTCCTGTTGTTTAAAATCTCAATAAAACTGAAAAATGCCACTATACAAACTTCAAATAGCTGACTATTCCACAATAAGGCAAGCTACCTCAGCACAAATAAAATGTTGACTTTACTTTCTTTGTGTATTTTTCCCTGTGTTTTTTAGTGAATTGTCCGTGTTTAATGTCATTGCTTGAGGTAAACCCAACCTTGTTATTTGGTCTATAACTGTGTTATTCTGGGCCAAATTCTGGAACCTCTATGAAAACAAATCTATTTATATTAGGGACAATAAAGACAGTACTAAAAATGAAGGATGGGATTTTCAGGAGGGTCGGTGTCTACCAGAGCATTTTTCTTTAATTTGTTTTATGAACTGTGTGTGACTTATCAATAAAGCTGCTGTACTAACTGTAATTAAACCATTAAAACTGTCATCTGTCATAGGCTTAATGGTGATTAAATTTTCCCAGTGTATGTACCTAGAATGCTGAACTTTGCCTGGTAATATCTCCTAGCAGTAGCTGTGTAGTGTGGTGGGTTTTGAGGGGTTTAAAGTGGTTTCATATCCAGCCACATTTTGCCTACCTTGTAGCTAGTATGGATATGCCTGTCTTTCCCAAATGCTTGAAGTTCAATTACAGGATACACTGAAACTCTGTGAACTGTATTGGAGTCTCTCTGACAGTTCAGTCACAGCTTTGTGGATAAGACAGGGAAGTGGGGGAAGCTGGCTGCAGTCTTTGTGCAGTATTTAACTGTTACTAATAGGGAGCAGGAAAGCCAAGTCTGACTTTCCCTTCAGCCACAGTGGTTTCAAAAATTATCTCCCAAGCCAGCCCTCACCTGATACTCATCCTTCTGTTGAAAATTTGCCAACAACCAGCAAAAAAAAATGTGATAAAAAATGTTTCAGTGGGACAGTAGGATGATGTAGGCATCTTGAAGGTATCAAAGGTGACCAGCACTTGCCCAGTTTGTATTGGCTTGTCCATAATCCTGCTACAGTCCCTAACTGTGTTGTAGCCTCAGTCTGCTGCTCATACTCTCTCCTCTCACTGCCAACCAATTCTATGCAATCCACTGCATCCAGTGTCCTGCAAACCAGCTTTCTAATTACTGGTGGTGATAGAAGTTTAGGTGGCCTGAAGATCCTGGTAGGAAAAACAGATCCTCAAACACCTTTGTCACTCTTTTCAGCACACAAGAGACACATCCTGAAAATAATCTGGCAAAAACTTGCCCCCTTGCTACTCCTCAGTGACACTCTGGAATTGGACACACTTCTGTTATGATTCACATTCAGAACTCACAGAAAAAACTGCTTTATGGTACTAATTTGGCTGCAGAGTCAAGTGGGCACACAGGCTGTGTGAGGTGTTTTGAATACACTCTCAGACTACGAGTACAGGACCAAACTTCATCTAAACTCCAAGTGGATTTTGTTTGGGTACTGTTTACAGAGGAACAGCCTGTGTTTGGGAGCTCTCACAGTGGTTCTGTCACTCTCCTTTTCATAAGCTCCTTAATCTGTCTTTTCAATAGAGGGTGCAGACAAGCATCTGCTGTGCCATCTAACCTTGGAAAATATCAACTTTTATGAGTAGGTTCTACTCAATAGATAGCACATTTCCAGCAGAGTGCTGAATCTGAGCCTTTTCCTGTTGAGTTCTTGGCTCAGAAGAGCAACACTTCCATGAGGTGCTAAGCCTCCTCCCAGAGGAGTTCAGTGCACTGTAGAGGAAGGAGAAGGCTTGGACACAGCCTGCAACATTGCCTGCACCAACCCAGTGATCCAGGCACAGGAGGAGATAAAGAACTGCTTTCCTTCCCAAAGTCATGTCTTTCTGGCCCCTGAATAAAGTGTGTAGATAAAGTGTCTTCCAAACTCTGTGCTGCAACTTCACAATGAGTGTTGACAGAATAAGTTGGCTTCATGCCTCCATGGGGTTTTCAGTATGGATGCTGAGGAATCTCCTAAAAAAAGTTGTCTTGGAGGGCATCATCTTTGATGGCCAGAAGGATCAGGTTGGAAAGACCTTGGAAAGGCCTGAAAAAAAGGCAAGTTGACTAACATGAGTGTGAGTTCAAGTCTCCTGAAGAGCAGTGATGTGAACCAGACACAAATTCTCTTCAGCCAGGGATTTAACAGTCTTAAACCTATCCATGCACACCCAGTGAGAAGATTTAAACACAGGAACAAGGTCTCCTTGTGGAAAACCTGTTGAGAGGCTATGTTACAATACAGAGTTTATATCCAGCTACAGATATGTTCAGGCAGGGAGAGCATTAGGAGAGTGCTGAGGGAAATAAAAGTTTCTCACAACTGAGTTTCTCACAATTGCTTGGGCAGCCCTTCTGCTATGCAAGACAGTGGTGGAGCAAATACAAAGTAAAGCACCTTTCCTTAATCAAGGCCCTGAAATAACCATATACATCATTCTCCTAGGTTGCCTTTTTCGATTCATCCTACCAGAAGAATTATTAATTAATTACAGGCTGACATCTATGCATGTACAAGTTTCTCTATGAATTGTGGAGCAAGATGCTCAGATGATGTAGAAAGAGTAAATTCTGTGAAGATTTTTTGTAAATAATGAAACCTACTGTCTGAAAAATAAATCATATGGCTTATCAGGTTAAATACAAGTAGGAGAGTAATAGTATTGAGTTTGTATATTGAGTATTTATTTTAGCTTTAATCACAAGCTAGTTTTCTCTACAACACGATCAGGTGAATTATGGAAGGACAATATGAATATTTAATATAGTTAGTCAAGTTCAAAGAATACACAATTAGGCCTATTGCAGACTTTATGTCCTTGTTGCCACAGAGGCGAAGTAAATAATTTCAATTTAAGTGACTACACTGCAGTACTTTTGTATCTTTGTAGCTCAGTCCTTCAAATGACAGTTTCAGATCCTTAAGACCTCTTTGGATTTGTCCCTATATCTTGAGGGCTATGAATAACTGTCAAGACAAGATGATTTTTTCTCTTTTCCCAGTGAATCACCTTCAGGTTTCAGCAAATTGAAGAGCAGTTACACTGCAGGAGGAGGGAATAGTGCATTGTTGATGAAGCATTTTTAGGCTGAGCTTCTGTGTGTGGATCTGCATTAAATTACTGCTCTGACAAAGTACCAATCCCATCTCTGGAACCAAAGGTGCTGAATAAGCTTTGCAATTGAAAAGAAATGCAATTTCATTTCTCCTCTTTGAATTGAAAGTGGAGAGTTTAAGAAAGGCAGAGTATTAGAGTGTTCTGACTGGAATACCCATCATGAAATACATTTTACATATATTTACATATATAAAATATAAAATATATTTATTATATCTATTTTATATTTGCATATCCTTATAGATATATGCATACATGTACATATACACAGCATTTATAAATATATTTTTGCATGAGTATAGTGTATTTAATTGACTTAGTAAATGCACATAGAATAAGCTTCTATTCCTAAGAACCTTTTAAATTATTTCTCTGAAATTAATGTAAATGGATAGATGGAAGAGAGTTGCCAGAAAATTCTTCATTCAGTATGAACTGTAGAATTCTTCATGACCTAAAAGAAATTCTTCAGCAGAGCTAGGATTGAACTTGGTGAGGGTCAAGTTCCAAAACAGCCTTATAGATATTTTTTCCCAACTGTTTTTTCTACTTTTTTTTTTTTTTTTTAATATATATAGCACAATCTTTTCTATCATGGCCTTAAATACCTTTGACTGTGAAGAGAAAGAAGTCCCTTACATTCATCAATGATGCCTGAATAGATGCCATTCTGTATTTACAAGAGAAGTTTATCAATTGTTCAGGGCTGGTTTGGTTAAAAAAGAGGAGAAAGGTATGTGACAACCTTGAACAATGAACCCCATCTAAGTGGGCCATCGACACAGACTTTGTGCACACGCTGACCACGAGCCAAAGCCGCTATTTCTAAAGGTATTTGATTGACATCTCCCCAGGAAACACTTTCTCTCTTCTTCACAGAGTCTTGGATCACATCAGCCATTGACTCCCAGAAATGCTCAAAGGATTTTTGTAAGCAGCCAAAGCTATTTTTATGGCTCCATTCTTGGAAGATGGAAACATAGGGGAGGCAAAGCAGATGAGATCCTCTTCTGTCCCTGAAACCCCTGCAGTATCCAGTTGCAGCAGGGAATCCTTATCTCTGAGAGGATTACTGGCTAACTCTTATCAAGTATTCCCTGTCTGTGACCTTGGACAGAAGTTAAAAGACAAGGACCTGCTATTTTATGAGGTGAGACAAGTCAGATTTTCTGCCCTTTCCCTGCAAAGTTGCTTAGGAGAGTCTGTGGTGACAGCTAACAGCAGAAGATAAGCGTGATTGACTAGTGTTCTCAGGAACATCAGGAATGTAGAGACTCCTTTTCCTTTCATCTCCCAAATTCTGCTGGCATTTCTTAGTGGTAGCTGTAGAAAGCTTCACAGAAGGACAAATGGGGAATGAAACGTATCAGCAAGGTGGTTTCTGTAAAGCGGTCCCTGAGTCCTGCCTGGAGATGTTCCAGCAGGTGTGAGTGGATGCCAGGCACGTTACCTGTGTGTTACATCAGACACATCACCAGTGTGCTGCCCACCAGCTGCAGAATAGTACACAGTCACAAAAAACTACTGAGGTGTGCAGCCCATGCCTTTGGTGAGTGCAGGCAGGGTTGAGAGGAAAATGTCTATTCCTGTTCTACCACAAAAGCTGTTCCAGCCCAACACAGCACACTGTGCATCTCCTGTGCTCCTCCTATATTGCTTGAATGCCACCTACACTTTAACCAGTACTTTGAAATTCATGCATAATTTTTGAGATAAGTGGTATCTGATACCTAATAACCGTGGCAGTAAACTTACTGCATCTTATTTAATTAGCAGGACATTAGTTAGCAGGAGGGTTTCAATCACAGGACACTGGGATGCAGGCATGTCTTTCACCCATTAGCACTTCCTGGGAATTGCTTTCTCTGTTTCACAGGCTTCAGTTCCCTTTGTAACATGTCTCTGTTAGCAAAAGCCTTCTGTTCACCTTGGTGTCAATGCACTTGGTAAACATCAACTGCTGAATGTCTGAAGCTGACTTTAACAAAGATGTTGCAAGAGAGAGTGCAGAAGTGCCTTGCAAGTTAGTTAACATTCTTTAGCAAAAATGTTCTCCTACTGGTTAGCTCAGTGATTCAAAGTCATCACTGTCTGGTGCTATTTCTGACTTTCTTACATATCACTGCTTGAAAAAAGTTCCAAAAAGCACACAGCAAGTGAATAGCATCCAGTGTGCTGCTGAGGCAGCTGCTGGAGGCAGTGTGTGACCTGCAGCATCACTGAAAAGAGGCCCTTCTTTAAACTTCCCTCAAATTATAAGAGGGAACAACAATATTTTCCTGCCTCACTGTGGTGTCAGAAGAGAAAATTAATTACTGCAAAAGATGCTCAGCTCTTCTGATTAGGAGTACAGTAAACAAGAAGTATAATTATCTGGCTTTTATAAAATGCTTGAAATTTTAGGGTTATTCAGTGGCTGTATTTAAAATAATCTTTGCTGCCTTCTGAAAATAATGCCTCTGACTATGCAATCATTCCTCAGATCTCTTTTCACATGCTTACTAGTAAGTACATGGACAGTTCCTTTCAAGTTATTTGGAAAATTTGTGTTTGTGAAAAACAGAATTCCTCTTTGATATTTCCAAATACGGTCACTTGTACATTTATATATGTATTTATTAAATCAAAAGAATACAATTATTCATTCTATTAATTGCTTGAAGAAAGTCAAATTTTAAGAATGCTTTAAATTTTTATGAACACCATCTCCCATTGCCTCGTACACGCATCAATTTTTAGCTGAATATTTTGGCATGGGAAATGTAGACTGCTCCAAGACATTAGCATTATTGATATTTGTTTGTATTACAAAGGTTTCAGGAGTTCTTTTTTTGGAGACAAAACCTCTTTGCCCTAAGCAATTGTAAAACCAGCCAAATTGCATTCTGTGCTCCTGAGTGCAGAATATGTTTGTTTAACTAGTGCAAAGTAGGCAATGGGCAGAAAATCGAAGGTGACTACTAAAGCAGCTCAAGAGACTGAAAAGGAACCACTGATAAATTTCCATTGACCCTACTACTCTAAAGATTTCAAATCTTGGAAGGAGCAACCTGAGTTATATGTTATGTTCAAGAATAACACAAAATCAAGGATCCTCTCTGAAAGATCTTGATTCCATCATGCTTGAGTGTATGCTTCTGGAAGGAGATGCAGGATGGAACATTTACTTTGCACAGGAATGTGTGACATTGTGCCTGCAGCTGCATCTGTCTGTGTGAGCACACCTTGTGGGGTGTGGGGTGATTCTCTGTGGTACCAGGACATCTCTTCCATCAGTGCTGTCTGCAGACATTGCTGGTCTCAGCCATGCACCGTGTCCAAGGTGCTGCAAAGCAGATTTATGTATGGCTGTCCCTGAGTGCCTTTCCATCTTAGAGTCACAGAATCCTTTGGGATGGAGAAGGCCTCTGAGCCCCTCAAGTCCAGCTGTTAATCTGACACTGCCAAGTCCAGCACTAAACCATGTCCCTAAAGTGCCACATCTACATGTCACTACCCCAGGGGTAGTGACAGGGCAGCCTGTCACAAGACTTGAGTAAGCTTTCAGAGATGAAATTTTTCCTAATGTCCAATACAAACCTGCCCAGGGACTATTAAGGATGTTTCCTCCTGTCTTATCACTTGTTATTTGGGAGAAGAGATTGCCCCCACCTGGCTACAGCCTCCTTTCAGGCAGTTGTGGAGAGTGATAAGAACATTCCTGGGCCTCTTTTTCTCCAGGCTACACACGCCCAACTCCCTCAACTGCTCCTCATCAGACTCGTACTCCAGACCTTTCATCAAGTTTGTTGCCTTTTTCCCATAAAATTTCAGGCACAGTGGAGAGTTGGGCAACAAAAGACCTCAGAGCAGCATTGCAAAGCGGTTCTAGGTGGCAGAGGAGTGAAATTTTGGTTCCCTAGGAGAGAAACCACCTCAAGACACATGCTAAAAGACACCAAATGATGTAATATTAATACTAGTTTAGAGGACTGTTGACCATCTTTCAGCATACAAAGAAGGAGTCCAGACTACCTGCATGCACCTTTACATACCATTTTAATTGCCTCTTCCAATTTGCATAGTCTGCAGTAATTAACATGAGTGAAATAGTTTTCTTTGTAAAAGTAACCATGGAATTGGCTCAGGAGGACAATGCCATGTTTCTTTCTGCTGTTAGATGCCAACATCTCTAATCTTAATCTTCAAAATATTTTGAAATTTTACATTAACAGAGTCAACAGGCCTCTTTTATATTTTTTTTTTTTGAAGTGGGAGTCAAGTTTGGCCATTGCACCCCTTCCTTTTTAAAACCGTATTTTAGTTTTAAAATAAGTATTGGGACCATCTGGCTCACAAACAGTAGGCAAATAACATTTCTTCATGACTGATTAGGAAACATAACCCCAGATAAGTGTAGCATGACCAGTTAATTGAAAATTGCTTTCCATTCAGGATTCACTCTGTGTTAGCCAATGATAAATACTTATTTCATCTGGCTCATTTGACATTATACAGTTTCAACACGCGAGACCCTTGCTGACTTTAAAAAACAAAGCTATTATTCTCTATTCCACTTTTCAATTGTCCTTTTTAGTGTTTTATTCTCCTACTTTATTAGCACTGCTTGCCTTTGAATTGCACTTATTCAGACAGATGGGCACGACAACCCATTTTATCTATGCTTCCTTATTTCCCTAAAGATTCCTCCTTATTTGAAATATAATAAAAGAACTGAAGTTCTTTCAAAAGAACTTTGACCAAATGGTTGTGAAGTAGATGCTATAACCTGAAAAGGTACATTGTGTAGTCAGACCTGAAAAGTTCGTGTTAGTGCCTGAGGATGGAAAAAAATGAACTATGCAAAACAATCAAATTGAGAAGCAGATGTTGCAAAATTTGTGTATTTTGTAGTATCAATTTTAAATGCCTCTTGGTGGCTGGGAGCTATTTTCAAGTCAACTGAGACCCAATTATAGTCACCAAAAAAAGCCCTGCTATTGTATGAAACAAGAAGACAGAATTCTTTAGGTTGCTTTTCATCTTGGGACTTCAGATTAACTTGAGCAAGTGACAAGACACAGGGTGACAGTTCCCTCCAAAATTTATCAGAGCTTCTTCCTAGAAATGCTTCTGATATTAACCTTGTTATTGGCAGTTCTCACTATAGGTGACATTTAAATATTCATGTGAACTATGAAAATTTTACATCTCATTTCTTCTATCTTGTTTGTTGCATTGATGTGTTCTGTCTTCCATTTGTCTACAAGCAGCAATGTAAGCACTTTAGAGGCACAGCATCCATACCTTCAAATATAGTGATTCTCTAAGAGGCTGCACTCCTGCAATAATTTACAATAACGGTTGCTCAAATATGGAGATACTGGTTTTGATTTCCATTCAGCTTTTTGCTGACAACTGGCAGATCAGCATGCCAAACAGGCAGCTCAGCTTGTGTGCTTGATTTAAGCTGAGCTGAATGTATGTCACAAGATTAGTGAAAGGCAATAAAATCTACAGTTCTGGTTCCTTTAACTGTCTCAGACAATTTACTGCAACATATAGAAAAAGAGAGATAGAAAATCCTAATCTGGTTAGAGATTTGCATTGATGAGAAGAGATAATAGCTGAAGAGCTCAGTGTAGTGACATCCATGTCAGCCACTGCATCCCCTTCTCACCCCAGGTAATAAAAGCCCTATGGAAAGTGGCTCATTACTGTGAATGTTATGATACTAAAAGTTGAGAAGAAAAAGTGTCAGGCTGTCTTTCCAGGCATGACATGCTTCTGTTTTGAACAAAATATTAAGACTTGTTTTTTGTGAGGTGCATCATCTTGTCTCTCACACAGATGCGTGAGCTTCAGACATTTGGGTAGAACAGACAAAATAAAAGATTACAGGAATAAATATTTTAAATTATGAAAGATAAAAAAATCTTCCAGTTAGCAAATCTCAAGATTTTTGCTCGACTTCTATATGAGCATTAAAAGTCTACACTAGGTGTCAGATTCTCCATTCTGTTGTGCCTGTTGTAAAATAAAGAAAAATTTTATAAATGGATCTTAGCTATCCCAAAGTCAAGATGTATCCACACTACTAGAAAGTTTTTCTGCCTGATAATATCAATCATATCTCTAGAGAAAGAGATCCATGATAACTTTGGTTTTGTAATTTTATTTTTCTAATAAGAGGTCAAACTGTGTGTTTATTTTCAATATTTAGGACCAAAATTATGCACTGAAGAACAAAAAAAAATTCAGCATTTATAAATTTTAACCTACTCTCTGTCTACAAAACAAGAACCCTGATACATATATCATTATGATAAGAATCATCATCTTGAAGATACCTTATCTTAGCTGCTGTAAATAGAATAAACCCACACAGTAAGCATGGCTATATACATAGTATAAAATATTTGAAATAATTTTTAAAATGTTTAAGAAAACTTCATTTTCTCTTAATTCTACTTGTTGTCAGTTCCAGTACCATGAGTAACATACCAGCAAAAATTTATACTTACTGTTGATCTTACCATTTCTAAAAAAAAAAAAAAAGAAAAAAAAAGAAAAAAAAGAAAAAAAAGAAAAATAAGAAAAAAAGAATGCTCTCCTAACAGATCTGAGCAGACCTCATACTGATTCTTTCTGCAAAGTTTTTGCTACCTGAGGAACCTGATTGTTCTTGAAGTTCTGTTCATTTCTGAGTGACATATCCTGCTCAGTAAGGGCTAAGGAACGATTCTGAGTCACTTTTGACACAAATCTCTTCTCATATTTGACTGACTGCATCCAAAGATCATGTTCTAGATTAAACAGATTTATATAGAGAGAAATGTGAACAAAGGCATATTTGTATTTCAATAGTGCACAGGTACTCCTCTGCTTACCCTGGATTGCCCTGTATGAAGTGTTTATAAATCTGGGGATCACATCTAGGTACAGACAGAAGACAAGTATTTTAACACTTACTTGTGCAGCAAGATTTTAAAAGACCACGCTGTTTGTTAACTACTGTAAGGTGCTCTGGCAAAGGAAAGCTCTGAGAGGAGTTTTGCAATTGTATAAAGGTGCATCTATGCAATAAAAGTCTCAGGAGCAATGTGAAGGACACTAAGATGAGAACTTACTGACAGTATTTTCTGAGGAGAGAGGAAAGCTCTTGATAATGAAAGGGGGATAGCAACTAGCACAGAGAGACTGGGATAAATAGTAATATTTACAGGACCTCGAGTAAAGTAATGGAAACATCTTCCAGCTCTTGCCTGACACTGTCTGAAGACAGTCCTCTAAAATACCTGGTGGCCTGGATATTCAGTGCTGTATAAACATCAACACTAAGGAAAAAAAATTATCCTGCACTGTACCATGGATGTCCTAGTGGTGGGGTGAACATGACTATGAGTGGTGTATGTGAACTCTGAGTTTGGCATGGTCACTGAATTTCCTTGGGGAAGTCACCTCATTTTGCTTCTCTGTCCCTTCACTGCACTGCTCTGCTCTCCTCATTCCCCATGCCTTAACTCTTTAGATAACAAGTAGTTTGTTACAGAGGCTGTTGTTGTTGGCTGATCACAAGCAATGTTTTCTTAGACCTTCACTTCATTCTTGACTCTGTTATGTAGGGCACGGGTGACCTTGGGAAGCTGGATATCATTTTTGTCAGATGGGAATAATGATGCCCATTCCCTCCCTACAGTATGTTGAGATTGACAACTGGCATATTAGTGTATTACTTAAACTATTAATATAGAGAAACTCCATCTTGTTTTGATAGGCTGTATCCCTTTAAGTGTTTTAGCTGACTATCCATTTTTGTGGCTATTATCTCACCTCCTATAAAAGATACTCCGGAGATTGTAGACCAAATATGACTAATGGATAGGTCAAACATCACAAGTACTTGGAAAAAGCTCAAAGGGCTCTAATTTCTTGTCCAATATGGTAAATGTTTTGGGCATCCTGTACTTTCCTCTCAGCTCGTCCCATGAGACTGTGGTTTAATGGTAGCAGAAAAAGTGTTCCTAGATTAACTCTCTCCAATTTCAGACTGCAATCATGCTTACAGCATTCACAAATGCCACTTTCACTCAAGAAAAGAACAATGAAAGAGCACTGTTTAAAAAGAAT
>PYHW01009698.1:3463354-3497115 GCA_013186435.1 Turdus rufiventris
TTCCCCCTGGCTGGAGCAACTTCCAATGGGATGCAGTAATTTTATCAGTCCCATAGTGGGACTCAATGGCCATTAGCAGAAAATGACTTGCTGGAGGAAGGATGGGTTGTGAAAAGATAAAGAACAATGCCCGGCCTGGTTTCAATGGATGGCCCATTAGCAGAATATCTCCTGCGGAGATCAGGATCACTGCCCCCACCCTCAACAGATGGTGATAGAATAGATACTTTTTATCACACTTTGTATTGTAACCCGAGATACTATGTAATTTACATAAACTGAAGAGAATTTTTCAGGTTCAACTTTGTTTTGCCCGTAATCTGTAGGTTCCACGTGCTGACTACACTGCCCACTTGGATCTATTCATCTCCATATTAATAGTAATACATGAACTTTGTGCTTGCAAAAATCTCATAGCATTTTGGGAAATTTGAATGATTTCTATTGTTGATATACTATATGATATTGTTGATATACTACATGGCAGCATCCAGGCTTTAACAGGTCTTGCCATTCCACTTTATAGTTTTTTTAAAATTGCTGATAAGCAACTAGGTTTTAATTCTTATTGGGGAGGTAAGGTGAAGCGTCGGTAGACAGGATTTGCATAAAGTTTGTTTCCAGAGGAAACTGGGTACTCCTGTTTTCTGTTTTCCCCTTGAAATATCCTAAAAGCCTGAAATATCAATTGATGTAATTGTGCAGGAAAAACAATAAGTTTATGTAGAAAAAATAAAAAGTGTGGTTCCATAAATTTGCTGTTATGATTTGTTTTATTTTGCTAGCTTTGCATTTTCCCAGTAGCAGACCCACTGGGCAGATCCTATGTGTTACAGAAGATTAACTGTTCCTTTTAGCTTTCTTCAGTATAACTGCTGGTAAATATTTTGTTAAACATAAAGAAGACTAGGTAAAATGTATATTTTAAGACAGAATTTATATGAAAATATACAACAAAGAGAAAATTATATCTAATATTAAATGTTATAATAATGCGTATTTTTTTCAAGGTCTGTTAAAAAGGCTTAACATAGTCTTTGTATAATTCCTGAAAATAATGCAAAGTAATGCCATATATTGCTTTATTCACCAGTATCTCTGTGCCTGAAGTGATCATAGCTGGTCAGGAAATCTATTTTTATTTTTATTTTTTCAAAAGGCAGACATTTTGTTTCATTTTCCCATTTGATCAGGTTTTTTTCTCTAAAAGTTGTTTTCACTAAAAAAAATTATGTTTTGTTGTGTGATTCTTCTGCTTGTTGAATAATCATTTCCATCACAGAAGCCACATATTCTTTTCTGATCCTTGTCTCACATGCAGTTCCAAGGAAAAAAGGGAAGTCAACATTACTGATACAGTGGCAAAAACTATCTGAAGCATAACTCTACTACCTCTTCCAAGTCCTTCAAACCGGCAAGTTTTTGATACACATTTTTTATCGGTAAGTGTCTTGTTGGTGTCTAAAGCTGGATGCACCAGTTCAAGTAGTTTTTCAACAGACATTTGTCATTTATGTGGTATATCACTTTTCTTTTTAATATGAGGATTACATTATATTTTCTAAACTATTTGTAACCAACAATCTCTTTTGTTTGATTTTCAGATAACCCTTCTAAGGGTACAACAATTCTTACAAATAATAAAAAAATCCTATTTTAATTTCACTGTTGCTTATCTGCCTCACAAAAGATCAGGAGCTGAATTTTAAGCTCATATGAGGAGAGAAAGGAATAATGAATTATGGAGTTCACTTCCTATTATAAAACATTTTAAAATGCAGAGATAGAGTTTGAATTTACTGGCTAGGGAAATCACAGCACAGCTATGAGCTAATTCTCCTGTATACTACTTTACAGCTCTGGAAAATTGTTCAAGATAGTGAGGAAATTATTCCAGTCTGACATTCAGAAGAGATTTCCTTTTTGAAAGCTTCATCATTCTGTCTGTATTGTGAAAGGCATACAAGGTGTTTGAGAAGTAGCTTACAGGCAGCAGGCCAGCATCTCCTGAGATAACCTGGCAGAAACTGGTATTTAATTGGTGGATTAAACAATTTCTCATTTATTAGTGCCATCTTCTATTATATGTTCATTTATTCCATCCTCTCCTCCCCCCATTTTAAATCAGGGATATGTCAAATAACAGCAACTTTGCTTGTTACAGACAAATCAGCTCAAAACTATGAGGAAATGGATTTATTTTCTTTAGAGAAAAAATGTTCTTTGCTGTTTCCATGTCTGGAAAAAGTGATTAGAACGGAAATAATAATAGATTATTTTCCACGTGTCCTACTGCTAGGAGAAAACAGGAATTGTTTGTATTAATATCTAGCAAATATATATGCTAGATATTAATAAACTTTTTTATTTCTTAGCTTTCTGGTGAAACTGTGGTTCAGTATCTACCTAGAAAAACTGTGGTACCTGTTTCACTGGTGTGTTTAAGTGGCTAACTCAAATATAAATCACCCATAGCACAGTACTAAGACTGTAGGGAGATTTTTAATAGCAAAAATTCAAAGTGAGCTCAGGGCTGAGAAAGAGCCTCTTGGGTCTTGCTGTACACAGAGGAAACCAGCAAACAACCAGCAAATCATCCAAACCCCATCACAGAGTGAGGTATTCATGCCAGCTGGACTCTAGGAATGAATTTGGGTTTGGGGTCAGGGATGGAAAAGATCAGTGACCAAAACCAAAAGTGAGCTGAGGAGAGAACAAGATGAAAGGTAGAATTCAAAAGTTGTATGTCACCTTGGACAAGCCACATCAGAATTTATAAGCAAGTTAGGCAATGAATCAGCAAACGGGACCCTAGTGGGATTTTCAGAAGCACTTAGACACAAAGAACCTAATTTTTCACCTGAAATTAGAGTCTGAGGTGCTTTAAAAATTTCACTTGCATCCACAGTGATGGTGTTACCTTCAAAATATGACCTGTGAGCTGCACACTTTTCTCCAAAATGGAATAAAATCAGTAGGTTGCCTCCCTTGCAGGCAAACTCTGAAGAAAACATTGGTAAAAAAAGGAGTCGGGGAATCTCAAAGTGCTGTGTTATGAAATCTAGAAAAACAGCAAAAGTATCACTCTTTTTGCTGATGTTCATGTTGAAGTGTGGGCCCTAAAGCTCAGCTCTCTTCCTGTCAGGCCATGGAGGCAGATTAAATCAATCAAATTTAAAAGAGCATTACAGCAAGAATACTCAAGAGCCACAGTTGCCCTTCACCTGAATCTAAGGTGAAGTTCCTGCTCTGAACTGTGGGGTTTTGATGTGATGTAATACTGCTGTGGGATTTAGCTTTGGAATAATATATCTGACTTCAGGTATTTCTGTGTGAGTGCTTGCACATGAGGTGATGTTGAGTGGTCAGTGGACACCCAGGCAATACCACCAGGTCAGTGGAGCCTGGAAATCCATCCTGCTCATCCTAAAGAAGAAAGGTGCCTAAGTTTGGGTACCAACTGCTGTTTGAGATTTATTTATCTTCCAAAACGTCCTATGAGGGCTGGCAGAAATGAATGAGACCAGGGGCAGATTGCCTGCCCTGGATGCCCTCACAGGGTTTGAAGAGGCACAGCTCAGCTGTGTTTAGGCTATGTTATCTTGGGTCAGATGGATACTTCTGTAAACTAAAGAGACTCTGCTGGGAGCCTAAACTTCTCTCAATATGTGGAAATCCCACCCAGAAAATGACTGTCTTACATACTTGTATTTTGGATAGATAATTCCATGGTGGTTTCAATTACAAACTTAAAACTGATGTACAGCTCTGAATAGCAATTGATAAAACCCCACCATTCCTTCTCAGAAGAAAACTCTGACTAATAAAGGTGATTCTTTTCCATTTCCTGTACATTTTCAGTCAATCTCTAGCCTGGGAGTGCAGGCCAAATTTTGTTGAAAAATTTAATGCATTTACTGCTTTTTTAAGATTTTGCAAACCTGGGACTTTTACTGAACCTTGTGATTTTCAAAGAAGCAGTTAAAATGTCAGATACTTCTGTATAGAAAAAAGCAATATATAATTTATGGCAATATTTATACATTCCTTTTCCTTTTCATTATTTTCTTTGCTGATACAATCTAATTGCCAGAGGCAGGAAAGGACAGAGGCTTTAACTGAAATAACAATCACAGAGCACTGGTTAGTGGGTAGCAGATCACAGGTTTCTTATTCTTAATTTTTTTCTTCCTGACAGAAGTATCTGAAATTTCTGCTATGTGTTCTGTTTCAGCACCCTGTCTAGGCATATGTGAAAGGCAATCAGTGCCATTTTTGGTCCATTTCTGCAGAACTGCAGGGGAACATTTTGGTGCTTAACAGACTGACTCTGAACATCCCTGATTCCTTGTACTTTGGCCTCTTTTAGTTTCCATAAACATTCCTCTTGGGCAGCAGAAGCAGCAGTCAGGTCAGCCAGCCTTGCACACATGTGCAACTATTAAAGGCTCTTCCCAGAAAGAAGCTTGGGAAGGCTCCCTTTTGTTTGACCCTTGGGCTCTTTTGTACTGCTTTGAATGCTGTAATCTGGGATACTTTACTGGTCCTCCAGAGAGCACAGGTGTTTCTTCTTTCCTTTCTCTCTGTAGATATTTTGCTTAGCATTTCTCCAGGTTTGATGCAAAGCCATGCTCAAGCAGCTGAATTTGTCCCTACCATTAATAAAATCTGTCTGTGCCACACTGAAGTGTTCGGCGGCAGTAACTGGTTGATCGATTTGTTTGCTGTAGAACAAGCTTATTTTATTTATGCTGAACGTCTGCATCTCAGTTTTCCCAAAGAAAAGGAAGGAAAAAAGGAGGGCATAGTAAGAGAAGGAGTTGCAGAAAATCTCACAGGGATCCTTGCAGACTCACAGTCTGCAATGAGGAAGGAAGGGTGGGTGCCCCAGGGTCCAGGGGAAGCTTAATTCTTAGAGTCCAGGGGTGAAGGTGATGGATGAGGGCACACTGTGCCAAACACAATGGCAATGCCAGCAATTCCAGCCCAGACTGAGGCAGATTCCATACTCTGGGTTATCCACATGGAGGGCTCTGAAGGTGCTTGTCCATGTGCTACCTGGCACATGAAAGAAGCTTGCTCTTATCAAAACACGAGGGCGTGCAGCAGGGCTGTCCTGTAGTGACTTGCTCTACACAAATATCTTCCCAAAGCCCCAAACAACTTGCCAAAACTTTTGGCAGCAGATGCAGAGGAGGTACAGGAGTGGAAATTGGGAGATACTCAAATGTTTCATATGTTTCAAATACCTGTTAGCGCTCAAATGAGCAGACTTTCACAAAGACTTAGTTCAATACTAAGTAATACTTTACTTCTAGGACAGCTGCTCTTTTTTCACATACACTGTCACAAGCATTTGAGTCAGAGGTAGGACAGAGTCACCAGCACACAACTAATATTCCATATTTTGAGATGACAGGGAGAAGAAAGGGTGTGTTCAGGGATTTCAGAGAAAATATTAATGTAGGACTGGAAATAGTGTTGAATATTTAATGTTTCTGTGGAATAGGTAATATCACAGTCTCTCTCTAGAGAGATTACCACTCAATAAAGTTATGTTGCACCCAGTTTGTGTGAATTCTCACTCATTTGCATGTTTTATTTCATTTAAATTTCCTGAGCCCCTGATTTCAGCATTGCAATTACAGACACATTTTCATGCTGTCCTCTGCAGTGCTTACAATAGATGTCTAATTTTTCTATCATGCTAACCTGTTGAATCTGCTTGATATGTAAGATCAAAGACCATCTAAACAACAGGACTAGTGGATGATAAATGTGTCCTTTAACACCTGCAGCCACTTTTCTGCACAAGTATCTGAGTGGGCTATGTCAGTCTGTTGTTTGTGCAGTGTATCAAAGACATCTAGTGTTGTCAGATGTGAACACTAATTCCATTTGTTTAGGAGAGGTCAGGTTGAAATAAACTCATGTCAAATGGTCAGAAGTTTGTTTCTAAGAGGAGAAAATAGAGAGGTGATATTATTTTAAAATTTCTTTTGTAGAGTATTAACAGGAAAACCAAGATCCTAGGTGTGTATGATGCTGTGTTGCCAACCTTCTGCTTTCTTATAGGATGAAAAGCTTGAATTTCCATGGGCTTATTGGATCTCATGGTCAGACCAGTTCTGTATCTTCTTGTGAGCTTCAGCATTCTGCTTTCTGTAAGCTCCATCTTGTAGGTGATGAGATCGACTTTCAGTTAGCTACTAAAGCTAACACACAGAAGATAAATGTATCCACCAAACCTGTACATTCTGTGGCAAAGACAATGGAAAGTGACGTACTGCAGCACAGCAAGTGCAAGTATCTTTATAGGATTTTCTATTAAGTCTCTACATTTTTTAGCTGCAGCATTTGAAGTTCAGGAGGACATTCTCCATTCAGGAAATAATTGATCTCATGTGAAACAGTGCTTCAAAGCCAGGTGTTCAGCCTAAGCTAGGCATGTACCTTCACAAGTTAACGTGGCACAACAGTGAACACAAGAACTTTGGGAAGTTGTTGATTGCTCCCTGGAGTTTCTGAACTCTATGTGGCAGTTTTAGAGGGAGCCAGATGACTGTGTTTCATTAGATGAGTAAATTCAAGTGGTCAAGTTAGGCAGAAGAAATCCCAACATTCCAACACTGCAACAGTAGGGATAAACTGGCAATTTAGTGGTGAAAATGTCTCAAAGTCTTAGGCTAAAGACAAAGTCAAAGGGTCAGTGGTTATCTTAGCTTTCTTTCCAAAGTCAGGACATGTTTCCAGACTGCAGATGACACTGTGTGACAATCAAAGATATATTATGCCAATTTAATAGCAACTGCCTTAAATAGACTACCAATCCCAAAATATTTGTTAATGTATCAAATGAACTGCATCTGTCAAAAATATGAGTGGGCTATCATTCAAACTTCTGCTTCAGTTCCAGGACTGCAAAGAGCCTGGGAGAACCACAAAAAAAGACAGTGCAGTCCCTGATGTTGTTCCAGAAATAATTGACCCGTCTTACTGAAAACATTTTTAAAATAACTTCAGGATACATAGGAAAAATAATCATGTCGATTGTGCTGGCAATAGCACTTAGGCTTGTCTAGACAGATTCAACATGATAAAACCTCGCTTAGCTGGAAAGTTTAAACCACAAAGAATTTTCAGTGTGATACATGGACAATTTTCTGTTGAAAGCAAAAAACAAGTAAGTTTCCTAGTCTGGGCTGTAATACACAGTTGTTACCTATGAGGTAATGCCAGGTCAGTCAGCCATATTAAGGTTGAGTTAGATTATATTCAGTCTTCACACTGACATTTGGCACAGATTTATTTTTAAGACTAAGGTCAAGTTCTAGGATAATAATCTATTCTTTCTTTGTCAGTATTTATGAACATGATTTAAATCCCCCAACTCTGTTTTTCACTGATTAAAACTCCCCAAACTATTAATCTCATACTCAAGTCAAAGCCTTTAAAAACTAAAAAGCATGCCTGCAGTTACAATGGCTCTTTAAAATAGCAAAGGAACAGGCCAGAAGATTAAATTTGGGATAGGCATACTGTTTATGGTAAGTGAAACATTCCTGATCCTCCTGCAAATGTGCTTGAAAGGGTTTGCCATTTGATTAGTGCTTCAAAATGAGAAGACCTGCAGGGAAAGAAAAGAATCATGTGCAACTGCAGTCTGTCTTCAAATTTAATCTGCTTTGGTAACACAGACAGTATTAAACCCACTGCTGGCTGTAATTTCTCATGCTAAATATGTCGTGCTTAGTGACCTGTGTCACTTCTCAGAACCCTGATCAACCATTTTCAGGAATTGAGAGTCTCAGTAGACAGGACAGCTTGTTCTAGAGCAACTGCTACTTTTAAATCTTGCATCAGTTGGGATACTGAACTGTGTTGTTGTTCATATTTGATTCAAGAAATTTTAGAAAGTGCAAATCTTAGAAGGCAGATAAATAGTATGGAATTCTGCCATTATTTTCAGTGAGATTTAGTAAGAGATTTATGGATGTTCAAAAGAAGACCAGATTTATGAGCAGAGTAGTGGTATGGCATAGAATGTAGCATTTAGTCATAATGTTAATTTTATTAGTGAAGTGCTTCATAATATGTAGTAAAAAGGCTTAGTGAAGGACAATCTGGACAGCTAATGGCACTATTTTCAATAAAGGGATTGAAATAAAAACCTAGGGCATTTTTTGTTCTTCAAGTACACTGGAAGGTTATACAATAGGCTGCAGGGAAATGCATGGAGATAATGAAAAAGATACCAGTGAAAAATCAGCAGATGGAAATTGCTCTAAAATGCTAAATGAAACACAAGTATTTAAAGTAATGAGTATTTTATGATGAGAGATTCCACCATGATCAATTTAATGGTTTTAAAGCATTAAAGTGCAATGAGACTAGTGAGGGTAAAAGTAATTTAAATATAAATCTATTGATTATAAACCTAAATGCAGAGGTTTTGTGCAGTCATTTCAGAGACAGAGAAGGATAAGGAACAGGAGCATAGTCAGAGGTCTTTAAAATTATTGCTTTTGATCTGAACACTTAACCAAAAATGCAGGAACTTAAAGGTTTTGCCAATTGTTCAGGATGATTCTTTGATGTTAGATGGGAAAGAAAAGCTAAGTCCTTTTTCCTTTGAACTTACTGTGAATGAATCAATAGAGTCATAGCAGAGCACACTACCACAGGGTCTTTTTAGTCAAGACTAGCCCCCAAATCCCCCCTTCTTTTCCCAGAGCAAGTTTCTAGGGATTGTTCAGATTATGGTGTTAATTTTTCTTTATTTCTATTCCTCATTGCTTTTTGCACTGTAGGATCAGGAAACATTTTGCCTCCTGGGTGAGGTCTAACCATTCTCCTCTGCTTTGGACGCCAGGTTTATCCATAAAAACCTTTGCTGGCTTTGGTTGAACCCCATTGGCAACCTGCAACATCATATGCACAGATCAAAGCAGAGCAGTACTGAATTTACCAATTTGAAATAATTTTTGCCAAGCCATAACCTTGCTATACAATTGACTTTATTTTGTTGGAGTTGCTCATTCCTACTGCCTAGGTTTTTTTATGTCTAGAAGTACATCTTTCTCAATCAGTTAAAAAAAAAAAAAAGGAAAAAACTAAACTTTCTTGACTGATGGATCAATAATAGACTTCTCAAGAGCAAAGGGAAACTTTCTATTTCTGTGTCAAATGCCATGAATTTCCAGACCTGCAGTGTAATAAATCTAGTATGTGGCAAGTAGAGCTTAACTGTGTGCTTAGAGGCAGGACCATGGCTGAATGCTTTGCTAAATCAAAGTTCAAGATATTTGTAGAGCAAAACATGCTGTGCTTAAATGAATAAAATAGACCATTTTTATTCCAAATGTTTGTGCAGTATGAAAAGTGTTACTGCATTAACCCTGTCAGCATGACTTTGTTGGCTGATCCTCTGTCTACTGCATTTATGGCAGTTTCTAGTTCATGCCCTACAAAAATTTACAAAATAAATCTGGTGGTAATTTTATGCCATCGTAAGGTTCTCGTCACTTGCTTTAGCATACTTGTTTTAGAAAATTGCAATTTATAAGTAAATATTGGACTTCTGATTTTCTTAACTAACCTAATTAGTGCCCACTTGGTCTATCCAGTATCCTATCCACTCTTAGTGCTGAAATGACCAAAAATAGCAGAGATTGACCATGTACATGAAAACTGTAATAAAAAGAGTGACATTCACCTCTGAGTTGCAAGCCTTTGTCCAGAAATTGTAGTTTTCACTGTAAGCAATGCCAGGAGCCCTTTGGTTTGTTGGGCAGATATCCCTCATTGCTTTGCAATTGTCTCTGGTGCTCAGCTTTGCAGCCTGGATCCAACTGTTTGTGGGGATGAGACCTGAGTGTAACCATAGACCAGTATGTCCTAGTTTGTTTTGAAAGGAAATCTAAATATAAGGGCTGGGAAAGAGATATAGACGTGTCTAACAAGTCTAAAAGGTCCACAGCCATCTCACAAGGGGTGGTGCAAGTACAGTAATTTCACGACCATAAGGCGTACCGGGCTATAAGGCGCACCCCCCGAGAGTCACAACTTTGTAGCTCAGATAAGGCGCACCGGACTATAAGGCGCACTATTTTTTTGCAGCGAGGAGCCGCGCGGAGCGCAACAAAGTAGCGAATTACTGGCAGGTTCTCAATTTACAAAGTTTTTTGCTGCTTTTTTGCAGCGATTTTTTGACTCTTTTTGGCCGCTTTTTCGCGGTGATTTTTCGCCGTTTTTCAGCGGCTTTTCACCACAATTTTTCACCACTTTTCAGCGGCTTTTTGCCGCGATTTTTCGAAGCTTTTTCACCGTGATTTTTGCCGTTTTTTGGTGGCTTTTCGCCGTGATTTTTCGACGCTTTTTGGCGGCTTTTCACCGCGATTTTTCGATGCTTTTTGGCAGCTTTTCGCCACGATTTTTGGCCACTTTTTCGCGGCGATTTTTTTGCCGTCTTTTGGCGGCTTTTTGCCGCGATTTTTTGATGCTTTTTCATGGCAATTTTTTGCCGCTTTTTCGCAGCACTTTCTCACCGCTTCTCGGCGCTTTCCCGCGGTGCTTCTTGGTGATTCCCCACAGCCGCGCCGTTTCCCCCCGCTTCTCCCGCCTGGCGCCCGCAGTTCCTGACACCCCCCGCACGGCCGCAGGTCCCGCGGGTCCTGGTTCAATTTGCAGACCGCACTTCTGGGTTTTCAATTTTCCGAACCTCGTAGATCAGATAAGGTGCACCAGACTATAAGGGGCACTTCTGGGTTTGAGGGAAAGTTTTAGTCAAAAGGGTGCTCTTTATAGTTGTGAAATTACTGTACACTGATTGAAATTAGTGGGAATCACACTGCTGTGTTCAGTGGGAATATTAGATAAAGTGGTGTCGCATTTGCTACCCCCACAGGATAGAGCACATCAAAAGTGGTCTTCTATTCATTGCTACTCCTGGGGGTGTTGAGGAGTTGAGTCCTCAACTCTCCTGTGTGAGAGCACAATCAGCTCCAGGGAAAGATCAGTGAATCAGTGCTACTCCTGCTGAATTGGCAGCACAGGGTGTGAGAAGAGCAGGGAATCTTGCAGGGTGGTGGAGGCTCAGCAGTTCTGTGCCTGGCTGAGAGCCATGGGCTACAAGGGTGCAGCACAGACTGAATCAGCTGCTCTGCTCAGGCTGGGGGTGCTGCTGCATCCTACCTGGGTTAGACAGCTGTGTGCTGCAGTGACTCCATCCCAGCAGCCCAGCTGTGGACATCCTGAAACCAGCTCAGGACATAAAGTCCCTCTGTTCTCTCTGAGCTCCTGCAGTTGAATAATGTTGAGCTGACCCACGCTGGCTCAGACAGAGCTGGCTCTGCCAGCTTCAGCCATGCCAGGCTTAGGGACATGGTTTAGAGATGCACCTGGTAGAGTTGGGTTAGTGGTTGGACTAGAAGATCTCAGACGCCTTTCCAAACTTAGTGATTCCACAACATTATACCTGACCATTCTGACTAGTCTTGAAGACACAGAAAATTATTTTGATACTATAAAATCAAAGAGATATTGCCTTTAACTATTTTGTGACTTCATGGCCAGAAAACTTCATACATACTAATGCAAGTTTTCCCAGACTGCAACAGAAACAAAAGCTGAGAAACACTGCCTGTTTGCAGCATTTAGTTAAATTGTCTGCCGTATTTATTTCTCATGTACTGATTTTACTGGTACTCTGAATTATGTCAATAATTTGTAATGTGTTACTGCAATGTGGCCAGAACTTCTAAGGAAATAAGTTGCAAGAATTTATTTGTTTGTTTTCTTTCCCTTCAGAATTTTTCCAGTAAAAGCAGAAATTAACCTAAAAACCATTACCTGATAATTTGAAAACTTTTGTAGTCTCAGCAACAGGAGGGAAAATTTTTAAATGACAATTTACAGCTTATAAGAGTATAAATTATTTGGTAGTGTTTTTGAAAAAAAATCAAACCACTGAGCTGTAATCAGTCAGCTAAAATGCTGTTTTATGAAAAACATTTTTCAGGCAGCAGTCTTTTATAGACTGCTATATATCTGATATATATAAGTTTACTGAACTTAGGAAAAAAGTGGGACTTGCAGGTTAGGAAACCTGTCCTTTCAAGACAGTTTCTTTCGAAAGTTTTTTTCAATGAAATAAAATTAATGGGTTAATAACCCCCTCAGACTTTTCCATGGAACACCAAATTACACTGGAAAGGTAAATTCTGTGTATGTAGAGCCACTATCACATTTGACTACAGGAAGGTTGGAAATGGATGAAGTATGTGTTTATGGCACCCCTGGTGATAATATTGTTGATAATGTTTTACCTTTTAGAAGCAGGACAAAGAAGTAAAAATTCCTTTTTCAAATGCACAGCAACAGAGACTTCCTCACTGTCATTTTCCTTCAGTAAGAGCAGTGTAAGCCAGCAGCTCTGTGTGCAGACTCCAAGCCAAAGTGAGAGGTAACCCAGGACCTATGAATCACAGCTCTCGACTTTTTTAACTTGAGCTTTAACAACTAAATAACAATTTTTTACTTATGAAAAAAATTATATTTGGAAGAAAAATATATAAGAGCACTCAGCCAACTCAGTAATTTTTCCTCTCCCCCACCCTTTTTTTGATCAAACACTAATTGAAGACAGTTATAGTGCAAACTCTTGAAGTATTGTTTCCATCTTTGCAGTCAGAAGAATCTTAAAATGCTCCAGCTTCAGGGAAACAAGCTTATTTGTGTTTATATTTTGTCTTGACTCTGAAATGAAATACAAAGTAATATCTTGCTTATGAAGACATTGAAACCCATATATTATGCAGTAATGTTCATATTCCACAGGATAATTTCCATTTTCTTAGCAAAGATAAATATTTTCCTGTGTCAAAATTGATAAGAATAACAGAAGAAATGACGGCAAACTCAAAATTATTTTATGATAAAATACCAAACAAGTAATTTAATAATCCAATTTCAAATGAAGCAGCTATGTTTGAAGCAACTATTACCCCAGCATTTGCAGCTGTAATGGTATTTGTGTGGTGCATAAAAGAAAGGCTGTCAGAAAACAAATGCTTGCTTTCTTTGGTTGCCCACACCAGAATATAGGCCCTTTGTTACAAATTCTACTACCTAATTTTGAGCATCTTTACACTTGTATCTCACACATATTTCACAGTTATATCGTAGTTTTATTGAATACTGCTCAGACACAGGTTTTTTCTTATTGCCAGAAGAATATCTCTCATAAGTACTTATCTTTTTTGACAATAGTGCTGCAGTTTCTCTTTACTGTATTTTGAATGACTGGCAAATGTAAATGTTTAGCAGCATGTTAGACTTCTCCCGTGATGGTGGATTTTAAAATAAATTTACTGTAACAAACAAGAAAATAAAACAAAACTATTCAATTGGTGTTCCTGTCTATCAAAAAGCAAAAACTTTTCAAGTGAACCACGGTTTTCATAGCTACTGGTACAGTGTTTATTTTTGGCATCACACATCATAAATACGTATTTTAGCAGTAACTTTTCTATTTTTTTTAATTTTATTTTTTTAAACATATACCTTAAAATATGTACTCTAAAATTTTAGGTCATAATTAAGAGAAACTTAAAAAAAGCATCAATTCCCTTTGAAGTAGAAAGCATGTCTTGAAATTGCCCATGCACTTCTAGATAAGGAAAATCTTAGACTTGATGAGATAAGCGCTATGCAGAAAGGTTTACTGGATGTTAATTTAAACCAGAAGTTGAGCTCATAAAGCAAGACTTTCTACATTTTCATTATGGCCTCCTAAATTGCACTCCTTCCATCATGGTTACACAGTTTATTAAATATTCATAAAACAGAGAACAAAAAAATTCTAATTGCAAATAAGTGCAGTTGATGTAGATTGCATTATTTATGTTTCCATTTGTTAAACTAAGACAATAGAAATTGAAGAAAGACATTAAGTGGACCAAAATTTAAGGTAAATTTAGCAGAATAGTTTTTTTCTCTGTATTCTCTAATGGATAGAAATTCTTTGCTTGTACTATATGTGTCAAAAAGACTGTTTATTTCTGTCTGTCTTAATAAAATCATCATTGCTGTATAACATACTGACATTATTATAAAATTATTTATGTCACTAGGAAAACAAAATAGCCTTTCTGTATTTAGGGAGAAGTTCTCAGCATCAGACAACAAGGAGTTTATTATACTGCCAAGCCCAAGCAGCTGAATTCCAAAATGAGACCACTGCCCTGCATGCTGGGAAGAGAGGGAAGCTCCTCTTTGCTGAGGACCTGAGCTGGAAACAGACACTTGAGTGGCCTCAAACCAGTGGCAACTTAACTTGGCAATAACAATGCTGGGGAAAACTGCTCAGTTCATTTGCTTAAACCAATTCATGATCAAAATGGTTTATTGATTTATTGACAACATTTAATCAGCAACCAGTGAACAATAGATTTAATATTAATATCAACAACACAACAGAAAAACCACAACATTAGACAGTTACAAAATATAAATTAACACATACAGTTTTTGAAATAGCCAAATCCATCATTTTTGCTAGGAGGATACATGGAGTAGGAGTTGGTCAGTAAAGGCAGGGAAGGTAAAAGGAAACCTCATACCTTAGAAGGAGCCAAATTTCTTCTACTACCCTGATCAGGACAAGGTCACAAACAGTCTGATGTCAGTGTCAGTTTTGCTGTTGACTAAAGAACTCCAAGATTTCACCAGAACTCCCTGTATTTGGAGAATTTATCCTCTTGACCTCACAGGTAGCATATTTAGTTCCTTGACAAAATTTCACACATGAAGGGAAAGATTTTTAAATGTTTCAGAAAACTCATAACTTATAGTCCCACTGGGTGCTTACCCATTCCCTTGCCCTCTGAATTTTTTATTTCACATTTATCCTAGGCTAGTTATGTTTTCTGAGCTGTGCACAGTATATCTGAGACGTGACTACCTAGCTAATGCCAGACTAAGATTATTACTTCCAATTTCCTATTCCAATGTGTAAATCGGTAATCAAAATGAATCAAGCAAAATTTCTTCTTCTTTACAACCCTTGAATTCCCATGACTAAAAAGTTTAAGAGTTTCTAATTAAGAAAGATAATATACTCACTGAGACTAATGAGACATGCTGCTGAGGGATACTACAGAGATAGCTCTTGAACTGAAATCCTACATGAATATTAATTTGTCCTATGATATGAAGATTGAAAACTTTTATGATGCGGTGTTTTTTTATTGACTGACTATTACTAAAGAAACTGTTGAGATTATCATAAGGGTCCGGAACCTGTGTTTTGTCACACTGAGTGGCAGGCCCTGGACAGACTGTTCCAGTTAATGCTGGGTGTTATAAGGCATGAGCTGACCTTTGCCTTTCACATCTGCTCCTCGATGCAGCCATGACATGACCAGAAAGTAATTAGTGACATTACATTCTCTTACAGGTGGGAAGGGTTTGAGCTGCAAGGCTAATAGAGGAGATGGACAGACACTGCATTGTATGTGTCATGTTTGGGAGGGACAGAGCTGGAAAAACTTCAGGGTACCTAGGAGCTGGGGAAGAGCTATTGGCAAGCCAAGATACTATGTGTGAGATTTTGGAGCCCCATTTTGGTCATGGGATACTTTGAGAGACACCAATTGAGCATACTCCTTCATTTTGTTGTTTCTTAATCTCCTACAGCTTCTGAAACAGAAAAAGCTGCTAGTGGCATTCAGTGATCAACAGAGTCATGTCCTTCCCCTTATGACAGCAAACCATTAAGTTTAGGGGATTCAGATCTGGGAACCTCTTTTTATTAAACTTTGGATCATAAGAAAGGATAAATTTGGTTTAAAATATTTATACAGTTTAAAAAAGCTGTACAGTAGATATTTAGATTAAAAGTTCCACATTGAAAGATTTAACCAGACCTGTTTTCTAGACTGGATTCTAAGTGAAAAGTCTGTATTTCATTCTCTTAATATTACAAGTTTACAGTGTATTGCACAAAGAATTATTTCAGTTTCACAAGTCTACTCTTTATTAGAGAAAGAATTACAACCTCTTATAGTGATTTTTTTAGACACTTTTTTTCATGACAACCCACAATTATCTTTTAAATGTAACACATTTTCAATTCATGTAAATATAGGATAACTTTCAAACTACAAGGTAGATGAATCATAAATATTTGCAGCAATAGCCATCCTATCTTGGATAAATACAGAACAAGATTCTGAACACGACTGAATATCCAACACATATGAGGGTCTCTTTAATGGGTAGCTGAAACTTGGAACATGTATTTTCATTTTGGATGGGTGTTTTTAATTACTGTCAGAGAAATATTGACTCATATCATTAATCATAATTCATTTAATCAGTCACAACTAAGTTTGGATTGCCAAATCCAACAAAGTTTGGATTGTCAATTAGTCAAGTGGAAATGTAGGGTACTTAAAACCCTGTTTCATCTACAGTGAAGTAAAATGGTTGTGGTGATAATTCTAAAATTGGACTTGATAATCTTAAAGATCTTTTCCAGCCTAAAAGATTCTAGAAATGTTTGATGTATGCAGGTGTTTTCTTATATCCAAAACCTTTCCAAGCAGAGTTTTGTAACTCAGATCATTGTGTTCATTTTCAGATGAGTGGATTTGAATTGACTTTACCTATTACCTGTCGCCAATTGTATTAGTATTTCTCTATATATAGGCTGCATCTATAAGAGTAAAATAACAGTGTCAGAAGCTGCTCTTGGCATGGGACCCAGCTGCACATTTTGACAACACGTACATCATTTAGCTCAGAGGTGTATGGCTCCATCCAGACTACCTCTTGGGAATATTTCCTAATTTCCAATTATTTCTAAGAGCTTCTTGGGATGGTGCTTCATGACATGAGCCAAACATGTGAGAAGTGTGCTCCAGACGCTTCAGAAAAGGGATGCTGAAGTTCCAACACCTGTGGTTGTTACCCACCACAATGAATTTCCTGGTACATGTCTTTATACCATACAGCGTATCACTTAAATCCAAACCTTCAAGGCCAGAAAGCTCCCAACCAAATATGAAAGGAAACACTGTGCTGTAAATACAAACAGACAATAACCTTTCTGTGTGCCTTCATCTGGAGATGTACTGTAAGTGGAAGTCAAGATTTGCAAGAGCAATCCAACTAACAGTAATGTTATCCTGAATGACCATCCTTGAGTCAGTAGAAGTTATAAAAATGCACCTCCTTGCTGAAAGCTGACACTTTATTATAGATCCATTAGTGACAGGAGCAAATCTCATGGGTGGCTCTGGCACGACAAATTCTCTGTGGGTCACAAGATCAGCCTTTTTCTGCCAATTTTATTTTTCTAACATAATCCAGGAAGCATTGCGCAATTACATTGCTCTTTTTTAATAGCTTTTCTTTTTTCCCCTCTAGATGCTGTTTTTCAGCAAGAGTCAGTGTCTGAAGCCAGTGCAGAAATTCTGGGAAACTACATTGTGACTTGATCACACACTCTTTAAAGGATAGTGGTAACTGAAGTAATTTTTTTTCTTTATGGTTTTTTTCAGTACATGAAATATGGCTTTGGAGAGGAATTAGGAAGCAAAGGAGGGCAGGCAAAGGAAGAAGCACTTACGATCCTGTCTGTATATAAGTGAGAATAAATCTCCAGAATATCCCCTCTTATCTGTCACATACCAATAAATAATACCCCAACATAACTGCCAAAATAGATATGGCATGGGAAATTCTGTCTTATGGAGATCAGACAGCCCCTGGGCTTCTCTACAGCTGCAGCCTCCAAACCTGGTTTCATTATTTTGATCACTGTTATAAAGCAAGGTTGGTATTTTCACTGCTGAAAAGATACAGGACTGAAACATAATGTATTATTGAACTTGCAATAGAACCGAAAACAATGTTTCCAAAATGAGCTGTCTGAATCAGAGTGGGCACTTCTGCCTCTTTGTACCAGCAGCCAGGGAGACAAGTACTGAATTCCATAAATTGCCAAATAAGAGAATTGTGCAGAACCTTTTGTCACATGTGGACAAGACAGGAACTTGATATGTTTGCCACATTATGAGAGCAGAAGGTAATTAATCTAAAAAATCCTTCGCTAGGCAATAATCAACTATACAAATGTACTTTCTATAGGAAACAATCTAAGAGGAAGGTGATGAGGTAGGGGAAAAACCTTTTGTTATAGTCTCCTTTTCTTTCTGTCCTGCTGAGCAGAAATATTGCACTGGCATGGGATATATTCTTAATGAACCTCTTCTCATCTGAATCTTGAATAGGCTTTAAGGAAAATTATATAAACTTTCATTGGCAAAAGAAGTCTATAACTGTCATTTTGATTCATCCTGTAGCTAAAAGAAAAACAGTAGAGCTATGAATGCTAAAATTCAAATGAACTGTTTTGGTCAGAAAAAGTAGCTTGCCAAGATGTAAACTTATCATGGGAGCATGTTCATTTCGTTCTAATGTTGAAGGAGAAAGCATTATAAATACAAGAAGGAGACTATTTCCACTTTTAAAGTGCTCACCCTCAAATTGAAAAACCCTTAAGAGACCATTTTTCTCTGTTCTGAATCTGAAAAAAAAATTAAATTGTATTTCACTATATATTAAACTTCCATGTTGCTGCAATGATGTAGACTAAAAGGTGACTTAGGAATTTTCTGTGGAGTAAGCTTTTTGAAATCTGAGCCCTGTTGCATGGTTCAATGCGCCCTTGCTGATGAGCTCAGGCTGCACATCACCCTTCTCCCTGGAGGCTGTACCGCTGGGATTGCTGCCTTGGCAAATGCTCACAGCATGGATCCCGATTGCCCAGCATCAGCCCTTGGTGTATTCTCCACTGGAGGCAATTGAATTAAAAAGTAACTTCTGGAATATTTACCACATGACAGAATTTCAAGAGACATGTTTGCATAAACTGTTTTCTACGTGGGTGACTGCTGGGATGCAATTAGAAGGAAATCAGATGCACTCATTGCTGGCAGCTCCCTGGGTGTGCCTGGGACTCCCTGTGCCTCTCAGGCAGCTGGGTGCTCCCACAGCCACTGGAGAGGGATGCTCTCCGAAGGAAGGCATCGTGGGCTAATGCCACATGCCAGCTGCTGGGATTTTAAACACACCAGGGTATTTTACATCTTCTTCTGTTTTAAAATACAGCAGAGATTTCTCAGAGGTATAGGTATATAGGAATACATAGGATGGTATAGGAACAAGTGCCCAGAAGTTTACTGTTATCTTCTGGATATTCTCAGTTATTTAAAAGAATTATCCAGAATACTATAGTTGTAGTCAAAATACTGTGGGTTTTTTTCTTTCAGTTGTTCCCCACCATGTTATTATATCCTCCCTCTTAGGAGCTTAGTTTATATATTGTAATTCTTTCTCAAAATCAGTGTATTGGTAAGTAAGTGGCAGGAGTCTCCAGTGGAATGGAAATGATGGTGCTAAGCATGTCATGGTGAGTGGGTCTATTTCATCCATTTACACCAGCTAATTTCATTCAGTGGAATAATGAGACAGTGGAAGGAGCCAAAAGCACCTTGTAAAACCATCCTTAGATGGGCCAAAGACACTTAAAGTGAAAGCTCAGATGCCTAAACTTGATCCCATAAAATAATAATGGGAGGCCATGGCCACCCAAAGAGTAACAATGGGTGGCCATGGCTGGAGAAGACATTGACCTCATCAGTAGCAACCTACACAAAATCTCATTAGTGTGAAGATCTGGGTCTATAGGTCCTGCATCTGGGATACAGACACTGCTTGTTTTGGCAGATGTTCTTGAATGTTCCACAGATTCTGTTAAACATTCATGTTGCGCTCATTTCTAAAATATAATGAGTGTGACAGATGTACCAAGGAGAACTTATCTAGCTGACACTAAAGCTGGCCAAATTTCAGTAGTCATCACCAAAGTGATGCTCATGTAGATAAAAAACCCAGCAAACAGTTAAACTTTTTTACTTGCTGAGGATTATCTTATGCTACTAAAGGCTGATTTATTCAATGATCCTACATTCAGGGATATTCTGTGTTCAAATATGCAAAGATGCACTGCAACTGATGACTCTGAACAGCATTCAGAAAACTCTGCCTGATTTTAAAATCCTTTTCATTCCCTGCAGTGTCTGTGCCATGTCTTTCAACTGCTGGCTATAAAACACTGCTACCATCTGATGAGGCACTTGAGGGAGTCTGAAAAGAGAATGATTGTCTTACCCAAACGGATGTTTTAAAAACTAAGAAGGCAAACTGCACCTGCAGGTCTGTATTGAGAGTCAAAGTCGACATTTGGTCCAGCGCTCTGCAATGAAATTTTAGTATTCTCTCTTTAGCTTTCAAAAGATTCCTCTCCATCTCATAAGGCAGAAAAGATAGAAGATCACACAAATATGCCTTAAGAGAAAAATTTTAATAACTAACAGCACAACTACATTTAATAGAAAATAAGGTTTATTTGGAATGCACCAACATAATTTTTCTGGATTTGAAAAAACACTCATGGAACTGAAGCTTCAGACACGTGAAGACCAGAGATGGTGAACATTAAAATGATATAGCATGATGTGCTAGCTCATCCAAACAGAAAAACAATATCACTCTCACATTCGGTTGATGATCTTAATAAAACCAGTGGAGACACAGAAAGTTGGAAGCCAGAAAGGGGGGGAGTTGTTACAAAGGGGGCTGTTAGGGCTGACATACTGCTTCTGCATTTCAGGGGTCATTAACTTACTAAAAAATAGAGTGGAGCACCTGCCTTGACATCTGGCTTTTCAAATCTATCTCTAATGACCACAGAAACTGAATTTAATTTCTACAGCTACTGATAGGTGCTTTTTAAAGGGGGTATGCCTCAAGGATATTTATCATATCTTAAAATAAAAACAACAACGCAACAAAACAACAAAAAAGCTGAATTGTATTGCTATTACATCCACCAAAAAATTTACTGTTGAAGAAAAGATTATGTAAAAAACTGTGTAAATTTCCATGCCAGTTGTCTTGATTTTACAGCCTAAACTTTCTTTTACTAATTATAAAGGAAAGGGACAGATAGACTGTCCTGACGACTGTCAACAAACTCAGATTACTACATGTCAGATACGCAAAATGATGTAATTAAATTTTAAGGTGCAAAAAATCTGTACCAGCCATCCTTAACTTTTGTAAACAGTGGAACTAACATTTCTAAACAATAATGCGATATGGGGTCTAATTTAAACATTTAAGATTTTTAAGGCCAAAATTCCCAATGTAGTAAAAGGACAAGGGTACATGCCTTTGAATGCCACAGAGGATATCCTGTTATCCTACCTGAAATTTAATGAGGGAACTTGATTTAATATTTAACCTTTCTTCAATGCAATATTGGCCTCTCAATTCAATATCCAGTGATAAATATCTGGTTCTCTGGAGAATCATATCAACATGTTTGATTACTGTATACTGACACAATCTAGAAGAGTTTCACCCTGGTCTGGTGGAAAGTTTGCTGGAGGGACTGACAGGTGGACATATCTGAATGTGAAAGAATAGTATATGGTAGTAGCATGAGTCAATTCTCTTAGTTGGTAGTTTTTGAAAATAAGTATGTGGTAAGCACAGCATTGGCCTGTCTGTGGTTGTGTCATTAGTCAATGGCTGAATCATTTTAGGAGGGAATTACATTTTTACATTCTCATTAGCAGATACTGTTAGGCAACAGCATATTACTGGCATAGCACTTGGTGGTGTTGCACTTCCTATTTTTTATTATTTTTTATTGAGCTTCATGGAATTATGCTTCTGCTTGGGGTAGATTTTGTACTGGAACATAACCAGTGCACATTGTTTTGTTATTTCGTGTAAAATTTCATATCTAAATTGCACATTACCATTGCCCTGGTATTCTAATTGCATGGTCCACTAGATTCCAATATCCTGCAGCGTGGAGCATTAGTCAGCATAGAAAAAAACAAATATTCAGTTGCTCAGTAAAAAGCTAAGAATACTAATGTATAGGTCACTAATGTATGAAACAACGCTCTCCTTTCAGTTGGATGAAAGGGGCATTTTTCTGTGGACTGCACAATTTCTTTGAGATTTTTATCATGGAGCATATCCTATGGAAGATATTTTCTATGGATTAATGTGGATTTAGAAATTAAGAAATTTTTTATGCAGTTGCATCTTATATTCTTTTAATGGATTTAAGCCCTTTACATGTATATATCACTATAGACGGGCCTAGACTATTGCATCCTGCATATCTTGGTCATAGCAAAGAAGAATATTGAATAGAATGCAAATTGCACTGCCACTGCTGGTTATCAAGTTTCAGTCAGATCTCTTTAACAAGGATGAATTTTTCTGTAAATTTAATTTCTGGATTGTTGCTTCTTCCACAGGATTTAATAATGTGGCTCTGGTTGATTTCTGAGGAATGCAAGTCAGACCAAAACTGATAGCATATTCAGAACACCTTAAAACCAGGACACATTATTGAACTTGAGATGATATAAATCTATGCCTGAGCTTATCACACGTTTCTTTATTGCAGACTTTATCCTTTTACACTTTTCACATACTAAAAGACAGAGAAATTGAATTCTGTCTCAAGCTACTGGAAGGTAAAGAGGGACAAAAACTTAATTAAAACTATAATTTTCAGTCTGCAATCCTGCAGGTCTGCAACAATAGGATGCACCTGTAAAACAATAGGATTCACTAAGTGTTGCAGTTGAATGGAGGCACTTTGCCACAATTTGCTAAAATCATGGATCTAGAGGAGTGACTTGTCAGCAGCTCTCCTAGCTTAGATATAAAAGCGAGTGTAGCTATGTAAAGTTGTATCCTGGATATGTGAAAACTGGAATGAAAGTGAAAATGAGAAGGATGTTTCTACCCATCAGCTCAGGAACACCGCTGCACATATTTATGCTGTTTCTGGACTAGTGTGTTCTGTTCTGATGTCTTTGAATTCACCAGTTTGAATCTGTTTCTTGAGGATTTCTTCATGGTGAGTCACAAATTGTCTTCAATAAATTGCCTGCCTGACTGGAGGGGAGCCCTAAATGACAGGTTAGTGGTTTTGGGATACCACAGATATACAAGACTCATTCTATGCCCACCCTCTGACAATTTTTTACATGCTAGCCATTTTTCTACTGCCTACTTTTCTCTTAACTCTATTCAGATATGGCTATTTCAAGACTATGTAGATACTCTCAGGAAAGGACTTAAAAGCAGTAAGAAGCAATTATGAGGAGAGATATGGAAGAGCCATCTTCTGAATATTGCCTTCAGGAAGCGTTGGATATCTCCAGTTGGCATGAGTTCACAATCACATAGAAAATATTACTTTTTTCCTGGTATAACCAAAGCTAAACCTGTATATGATTGGGCTCATGATGGATGACAAAACGATACAGTATCCATTTAAGTGGAGATGGTGTCTAGACCCAGTGCATGCCCACTCAGTGAGGTTCAGCAAAAGTCTGATCCTGGCTAAATCAGGCAAAATGAAAATGCAGGGAGAGGCCAGTGATGTGTCCAGACAGCTTCTCTTGGCACTGTTAGCTCTTGCTAGTTTGAAGGAACAACAACAACAATGGCCTCAGATTTAGGAGGCTGTAGAAAGGAACACTCTATGAAAATATTAGATGCAAAAGAGCTTTCATTTTCAGTCCAACAATTGTTGGAATTTTAGGATATTCACAGGGGTCTCCACAATCACATATACTCCTAATGGGATGTGTTGCTAAGTCAGGAAGTCAGCTAAGTTCTTGCAAATTTTCCTTTTTAATATAATTTACAAATAAATTATCATATTAACATTCTTCTGAAAAAAAAAAAAAAGATGCAACAATAAGCTTTCATGTGTTTGAAGTTCTGGAACTGAAAAAAAATTTTTTTCTGAAGGAAATGATTTCTGTTGTCATCTGTCCTCATAATGATCTGTGTGAAATGAAAGATGCAATTAGCCAAGCGTAGGGAAAAAGAAATTGCCACAATCAGAAAGCAATCCTGAATGCTGCAAATTTTCCAGACAGCAATCAAAATGAACGTGAAAGGGCAGAGACAAAAGAAGCTCCCGTGTTAAAAAGAAGAAGCAGTAAACTATTTCAGGTGAAGCTGTCAGTTGTTGGCTATGATCATGTAAACCAGAAATTAATTATTTTTACCCCTGATTTTTCTGATATTCTGCTTGTTACCGGTTATGAGGAATGGCAGTAAAATGAGCCCCTTATATGGGGAAATTCACAGATTTCTGATTGGTATTAGTGAATTTTTCTTGAGCTTTAAATAAATTTATAAATAAATTTATAAAACCACATCCAGATTTAACTTAATTTTCAGTGAAATAAGCCCTCCATGTCTCCTGTTAACTTTATTAAATAGCCTCAAATAAATACTGATGATGCTAAAGTATCATGCCTGAATTTACACAGCTTCAGCTGAACACCTTCACCAGATTTTGCAGGTATTTCTGGATGGGAGCCTTCTCAGTAATCATATTTCTGTTTCTTTTCTTGGAACTTTTACATGTCAATGATGCTAAATTTCTCATTAGTCATGTATATGAATGACTTGTTCCTGAACCTTCTCAAATTTCTCAACTTCCTGCTTGAATTGCAGATACAAGATGCAAAACAAGAACTTCAATCAGAGATGTGTCACTCTCCAAACTTTAGACTTGCTGGTTCCACTTTATATTTTTCTGCATATACTTGCAAGACTGTTTAGCGTTTTTGTTCCCATTGTTGGCAAATGGTTAAGGCTCATCCAGGCCTTAACGACAGAAATCCATGTTCTAGACAAAGTCTAAATTGTAAGTGCCATCATACGTGACTTTATACTTGACTTTTTTGAAAATGGACCATGAAAGAGTAATTCTGCCTATTATTTACATCTCTATCTCCCAAATCTGATCAGTAATGATTTTCAGTAATGATTTTTTCATTTGTTCTGGGATAATGGTAAAAATAAATCATCAGCTTGGTGAAGGTTCAGCACTCATCGTTCTGCCTGGAGAAGAGAAGGTTTTGAGGAGATCTCATAGCATGTCCCAGTATCTGCAGGTCCCACAAGGAAACCAGAGTGGACTCTGCTCAGGGGCTGTAGTGATAAAGAAGGAGCAATGGGTACAAATTGCAAGAGGGGAAATTTGAGTTAAATATTAGGAAGGATTTTTTCTGTGAGGGTGGGAAGACATTGGAACAGGTTTCCCTAGGACACTGTGGGTACCCCAACCCTGGCAGTGCTCAGAGCCAGGGTTGGATGAGGCCTTGAGCTATCTGATCTAATAGGAGTTGTCCAAGTCCATGGCATGGTGGGTCAGGACTAAGTGATCTGTAAGGTCCATTCCAACCACTTCACATCATGATTCTCATTGGCAAGTACTAGTCAAACATTTAGCTATGGATTTATTTTTATTTTTTACTTTGAAACTCTAAACACTGTGTGGTAAGAAAGCCTTATTTGCTGATAACCATTTTTGTTTTCAAACTTTGTTTAAGAAATTCACAACTCTAAGCAAGTCATTGCCATCTGGCTTGCTGACAAAAGGCCCTGGAGGGACTCTTCTATTCTCCTATCAATAACAGTGAAAGACTATTTTAAGGATATTAATAACCCTGTCAGTGTGAACTACTGACTATGCATATAATAACTATCTAAAGATGCTTTATAGCCTCCTCGTTTCTGAATACTCAAATCAGAAAGGACCTGAATTGTATTTTGCCAAGTAGCCAGCTTTTACATAGCCAGCACTCAAAATGCTTTTATTCAGTTCAGTTTGCTGTGTGCTCACCAGGGAGCTTGGGGCAGCTTTAAGTGCCCAAATATCCAGAGGGTCAATGAATCCACACAGTAGAGAACGTAAAGATTGAATATGAAATTTTCATTGTTTTCTAGACTTTGGTGCTATTTACGAATTTGAGTTAGGTACCTTGTGAAATTTGTAATGACCTCAGATTGGGATAGGATGGGGAAGGGATATCCTGCTCCTCTTCAAAATCTGTGCAACTCTACAAATTTCTAAGACTTGTAGGGAGAAAAAACAAGGGGAGAGATGCCCATAGCTCACCTTGAGGTGTCCATTAGCAAAAAAGAGAATGGTATCTAAACTCCAGAGTATGCTTAGGTGTTTGACATTAAACAGCTCTTCAAGAAAGAGTCCACAAATTCCCAGCCTTTATCAGCCTTGGGGGAGGTGAATACAGACAGTGTGGGCTGCATTGCCTGCTTTGGCTTCTTCAGAGCAGGGCTATGAACGTGTCCCTGCAAAATTCTATGTTTCTCATGGCACAGAGCAGTGAGGTTGCAGATGGGGTCACTTGTGCATGTAGGCAAATATGTGGTCATCTATCTGTGTTTCAGACATTTGGCTCTCTCCTGGTCTCAGACTAGTGGTGTTTCTGCATTCTGCTTAGACCAAGTTCAAGAAATCTTTGATAATAGGGGGATCTTTAGTTGTTACTCTTAAATAAGAAAAAAAGGAGCTTTAATAAAATCAGATTAAATGAATAGGTGCCTAAATGAATAGTAGCATTAACATATTACTTATAAATGATACGATGTGAAGAGACCAAATCTAAAAGATCTTTGCAAGCAACACAAAAGACAGCTTGGTGAAAAGCACTGCTGATGGTTTTCATAGAGTCATAGAAGGGTTTGTGTTGGAAGAAAAGAAACCTTAAAGATCATCTGGTTGGAAACTGTAGAGCACAGCACTGCATCACACCTTTCTAATATTTGCTTTTTTTTTTTTTTTTCTTTTGCTTCTACAATGGGGAAATTCTTTCACTTGAATCATCTGAAGTAAAGGAAAAATCAATACCTCATATTACAAGTAATGAGAGCATTGATTTAGTTATATAATTCCTTAACTGAATTAGCAACTAAACAGAAATATCCCTGGCATTGCAGCACAGGTGAGTGTATAACTCAGTGAGGCAGAGAATATGCTGATGGCATAAACCCCTGAAGTTCCTCAAAGGTCACATAACTCCAGTTGGGTATTTTTTCCTCTTCATTTTTTTTTTATCACACAACACTGAGGACAGCCTATCTCAGAAAGGATGCCTTGACAGTCAGAGAAGCAAAAGTGGATCCAGTTATCAAATATGCATTTGAAGAGCTAAATCTGTTTCATTTCATAACCATACGTCTCAGACAAGAGGGATTTTATGGGCTTGTGTAAGTTCAGCACAAACAGAAGATCAGTAACTACCCAATATTTGAGGCCAGCACAATGTGAGTTTTGTGCAGTGCCAGTGGTACTGCTTCCCTGGGTCTCTGTAGAGAGGCATTCATCTCACTGAATTTGACTATATGAAATTTAGTTTACTGATCTCAATAACTCTTTTGAACTCTATCTACCATCAGTGTGAGAACCATATTTACAAGGAGCAATTCCTCTGACCTATCAGAGATTTGGGTTAGGATGTGATAAACCATTATCTAAATATACATGTTTGGCTCTCTTGACTGGAGAAGGACTGCTAAATTAAGGTCTAAGCTTTATTTGCAAAAGTTAGGTAAAAGCCAACACAAATCAAGTTTTTATTTCTTCTCATCTAACTGTTACTACAATTTTAAACTTCTATTAATTCTGGTAAAATACTGGACAATTTCTTAATGCCAGGACTAGTAAAATTCTATGTTGTAAAATTTTAAAGGCTTATCATTCCTATAATCAGGTATTGTTTAAATTAAAATTTTCTAGCTTGCTAGAAAAAAAAATTAATTAATGAAAAATAAAATAGAGACATACGGGTTTCCTTTAGGGAGCAAAGGAAGGTTGCCATCATCGTACATTCATCTAGGTATTCTCAAACTTAATTTCCATTTCCCCTTCAATTTGCCCAGTGTTGAAGTAAAAGTTACTAGTTTGTAGTTCAGGATTGTTGCCAAAGCAGTTCTTAAGGACAAGCACAGCATTTTACATCCTTCAATACCCCCTGATAATAGCAGATTAACGTAAGGTTTTGTTTTTCTCACCTTGGAATTTTCTGAGGTCTTTCATCTGGCTTTCAAACTTTGCAGCTGTTAATCAATTTGGTTTAGCACTGCACTGTTAACCTTGCCTGTATATTACTTGTACAGATCTGAAGAATATATCTCACCAATGCACCTTGAAACTAAACCCAGAATAAAGAAATTTCTTCATGGCTTTATATTTCCCTCTGTTGAGCAGCCATCATAAGAGAGGCAAAGTGAAATCAAGGTCAATGGAAAAGTTGTTCATCTGTAAAAAATTAAGTATTTTTAAAAAACATTCACAATGGTGGTCTTTAAGTTGAATATTGGTACTAAGAGAAAATATCTAACTTTATAACAACTTTGTGAAAACATCAGCTTAATGCTCATTAAGATTCAGGTAACAAATAGGTCAGGTATTTTAGAAAAGGAATAGAGAAGAAACAAGCAACTTTTATCACTGTAGAAATACATAGCATTATTACATCTTAAATACTGCATATAATCTGGTTTTCTGGTCTCAGAAGGTCTATATAAAAAAAAACCCAGAAAGGATCATAAAGATCCATAGATTGAGAAAACCATAGATTGAGACTGGAAGGAGGTTGTCTGGGGGAGGCAGGGATAATGACAGCATATAATAATAAAAGTCTCGTCAGGTTTTATAGATCCTGAGTATCATGCAGAAAATTAAGAAAGGCTTAGTAGATTCAGCTGATTCCAGCAGGACGTGGGTTCAAAACCAACAAAAGTGGACATTGCTTTGTATGGTGTATAGTTTAGGTGCTAATTCCCTCTCATGGGATATTGAAGATGCTAAGTTTTACCTGGGCTCATTAAATACCTTGAAAATCCTATGAAATTTATTGGATGTATGGTACAGAAAGGAGACTTTCTGACTCAGAAGTCCCTGAGTTACAGAGTGCTGGAGGCTGGGAAGAAGCTGTGGTAAGCTGCAGAACTTGCTGTGTCCTGGATCCTCTGCTGTTGGGCACTATTGATAAAAAGCCAAGAGCTCCATCCCATAGGCAAGCAATTGCAACTTTTTCCCCCCAGGTATAAGCAACATGGTTATTTATTACACACAGATTTGCTACTCCTGTATCAGAAAAGTATAGTAAAAAAATATTGATTGCTTTCCCTCTCCACCCACTCCTCAGATTTCTTTTAATTTGCAGCTCATATTTTAATTTTTCCATAATTTAGCTGAGTTGCTGTTGCATTACTTTTTCTAGTAAGGATATCCTCTTGGCTTGTGACTTTTATTATGCTTGGACCCCAATCATCCTTTCCCCCACCCCAGTCTGTATTTTTATGTCAAAGAATGTTTTCCTAACTGCGTTTTAATGGAGAAAAAATAAAGCAGTTGCTGACGCATTTGCTCTGTTTGTGCAGCAGAACTTAAAAGTTATCTCTGGGTTTTATAAATTAAAGATTATGTGATTCAACAGGAATGATTCTATCCTAAAATGGTTCGAAGTTGTTGTTTTAATGTTTCATAAAAGAACACTCATTTAAAACAAAAACCCACCAATCAAAATGCACATAAGAATGCAGCGGCAAGGTTGGGTTTTTAATGATATTTTTTTCCTTCTCTATGAGATTATTTTCAGATCTAATTAATGAAATTGATATAAACTAATTTTACTAAATATCTTCTCCTTAAAATTGACATCCACATTAGACAGTCAAGGATTTTCTTAAGCTGTGATGTAGTAAAGTGCTAATTAATGGAAAGCATATCCACACTCTAATAAAGTGATATGGCATGGATTTTTCAGGATGTTTTTAGGAGGAAATAATTTCAACTGATAAGATATTACTTGGGAAAAATTAATGTAAGGTATTTTTGGCAGAAAGTGGAAAAACACTTAGAAATTTAATTTTTTAAAAATATGTTTCTGAGCTCATAATGCCAAGAATATTAAAATAATTTCTTAGACTTTCCAGGTTTATAATACACTTTTGTGGAAATTGATGCTCAAGATGATAGCAACATGGAATAATTCAGTCTGGGGAGGTCTCTATTTCAACCTTCTGCTGTAAGCATCGTCAGCTATGAGGTCAGACTACATTCTTCAGATATTTATCCATCCAGATCTTGAAAACCTTAAAAGAGACATAACCTAATTAATACCAATGCTTGACTATCTTTGTGGTATTTTTTCCCCCCTTATATTCAGCCTGAACCTTTCCTGATTCACCTCCTGAGGTATTGCCTCATTCTCTTGCCACACACCACTGTGAACAGTCTGGTTCCATAACCATCTCCAAGTTACTGATAATTTGCTATTGCATCTCCCAAAGTCATCTCTTCTCCAAACTGAATAAGCTCAATTCCCTCAGCCTCCCCTCATAAGCCAACAGCTCAGCCCCCTGACCATCTTGGTGACTCTATGTTTTTCAGTAAAGGTTTGATTACATATTAAATATACCCAAAGTCCCAAAGTTCCTGAATTCTCTAAGAACCATACTTATTCAGGCTCATATTAATAAGTTACTTAAAAATTCACATTGTCTGTGGCAGTAGCCAACAGATAAAAATTGCAGTGCATATCAAGGAAAGCAGTATTTAAAAAATAATTAAAATGAGCAAGATAACCTATGATCATCCCTTTATTCTTTTTCTCTGAGCAAATCCCATACTCATCTGAAACGGTCTCAGCACCCTCTTTTTCCTCATACCTTCCTGTACTAATACCAAGCTCAAATAAATACAATACATCTCACTACTGCATTGCTTTCCATTTGCTAGGAATGTGTGAGTTCCCCCTCTGGCTGGGAGTGCTGAGGAACTTAAAATTAAGTCACAGTCTTGTACTACCCAAAATAAAAGGGATGTCTGGAGTGGTGTCAGCTGTGTTCATGTGTGCAGCCCTCATTACTCAGTTCAGCTGTGAAGAACCACAGCTTCCATGTGCTGTAAAGCTCCATGTGATGTCCTGAGGATCTTGCATATCCACCCTGACATGGATGTGCTGCTATCAAAACACAAGTAGGCTGGATGTTCTGAATACAGCCACGTTTGTTGAAATTGCACTTAAAACTTCAAGGAGAAATTATTTTAACTTGAGTGACAACATGAATTTTGTCAAACTCTGTAGAACACAATGTATTTTTATTGCACTGCAATTCCCTCTGAGATATCAAACTACAGTAATTTCACAACTATAAGGCGCACCCTTTTGACTAAAATTTTGATCAAAACCTGGAAGTGTGTCTTAACAATCCAGTGTGCCTTATGTATGGACAAAGTTCGGAAATTTGCCAACATGGAAGTGCGAGCTGCGGCAGCCGAGCCACAAGCTGAGCCTTGCCAGCCGGCGCTGGGGGCAGGCGGGAGTGCCGGGGCCCACAGCACGGGGAGGGCACCTAGGGCTGGGTTTAAAGGCTATACCAATCTGTGAAAAATGTTTGCAAATTGAGCACCTGCCAGTAAACCCCGCGTTTGCGCAATTCCATTACTGATTGGTTATTTTGTTGCGCATTGATCCTTGCTGCAAAAAAAAAAAGTGCGTCTTATAGTCTGGTATGCCTTATATATGGACAAAGTTCGGAAATTTGCCAACACCTGGAAGTAAGCCTTATAATCTGGTGCGCCTTATAGTCGTGAAATTACTGTAATTTGGTTTGTGTGCCAGGAAAGGATAAACTCTGGTGAAGCTACCACTTCAGAACAGGTCACTTAATATCTATGATGAGGTCTTCATCAAGCGGTGCCACATCATTATCACTACAAATAACAGGCCAGGAAATAAATATGCAGTTTCTGGAGAGGTCTCTGTGAAGCTCTATCTAACCCAGAAGAAAATTCCCTAGCTCAAATCCTGCAAACTTCCTTTCAACATTTCAGCAAGCATATCTTGCGACCTTTAGTGTCCTATGATATTCTTGTGAGTTGAAATCCATTCTGAGAGTTGATTTTCCCAATGTAACCTTTTTCATTGCAGTAGACAAAAGGAAAAATAATCTTGCTACCTAGTTCATCTACATTTTGATTTATTTCTTTTACAGTCTATTTCTTTCTGCAAAATGCCACTACACAAACAGGAGAGGGGAGGAAAAAAGTTTACAAACCAGCAAATTATCCAAAGATGAAATTTTCTCTTTGTACTGATTAACAAACATGTCATGAATACATTGTTTCATTCTTATTGGATTATAAAGAAAGAAATCACATGTCTTTCAATATTCATAAACATACCATAAAAACTAAATTAAATGCATACAGCACATTCCCCAAAGGGAAATTCTTCATGAGAATATCATCAAGTTTGAATCAACAGATGGAACAACATGATAACATTAACATTGTCAGAATACACAGTATATTTTCCTGACATGGTGAAAAAACTAATGATGGCATAGGTTTCTAAAGGTGAAAAAAAGGAAAAAATTTGACATCTCCTTATGTCTAATTATTCAGAGCATAAAGGGTGCTCTGAATGCTCTAACAATCAAGGTACAGAGTTCAAAAGTTCTGCTCATCCATTTATTTTTTAAAATATTACAGCACTAAAAATATTTCTCAAATACCGAAATTGAAGGCATTATTTATTTCCCAGTCCTTCTGTGTAACCTGGTCATTTATCTCTTACACACTTTTCACACAATGGAGGATTGAATTGTGTAGGATTGTTGGGATTTTTTTTTGAAACTGAAAGTATAATGAATTGTGGAAAGACTTTGAACAAACTCAGAGCAAAAATTCAGAAAAAAAGAGTCTGAGTGTGATTTTCAGGTCAAGAAATTCCTAAATAATTTTTTGCTAGAAGGTGAAAAGTAAATACTGAGGGGAAGAAAATGCTCCATGCTCTTATTCTATATTACCTCTTTAGGCATCCCAAAGTTATTGATGTTCATGAGTTCTCAGTTGGATGTTATCTTCAGTGATAAGAGAATAATAGATTCGCTTTATTATTTGATTCAGCAAGAAAAAGTGTCGAGTCCTGCCTCTGTGTCAGCAACCCCTTGCAGCCCTACAGTCTGGGGCAGAGAGGCTGCAAAGCTCTCCATCAGAAAAGGACCTGGAGGTGTTGGTCAATAGCTGCTGAAATAAATCAGTCAATACTCAATTTTCTTCATGGGGTAAAATCCAACTATTTATTCACATAATGGATTTTTATACAGTTTTTACAGACCTTGTGTTTGACTCCAATTGGCTATTAGTTTTCTTACTATTTCATTTATTGGTCAGAAGGTGATTTTGTGTGTACATGCTAAGGTTCAAGTGTTTACATTTTTTTGTGGGTTCTCATGGGACAAACCTTTTTGTTTATATAAGTGCACTTGTTTTGCACCCAGGAATAGGCTATTGTGTTAACAAACCTTTCATACCAAGATTGTTTTAACATGGGAACTTGCAAACTGCACTTAGAAGAAGTGACAGGCTAGCTTTAATTTAGCAGAGCAGGCCTGACTCTATGGGGCCTCTCTTTCATAATTTCTTTGCCTCTCCATGATAAATAGCCACCTCAACATGAGCCAGGATTGTGCCCAGGATTGGCCAAGAATGCCAGTGGCATCCTGGCTTGGGTCAGGAAAAGTGTGGCCATCAGAACCAGGGAAGTGAACTTCCCTCTGCACTCAGTGCTCTTGGAGGTCTTTTCTAGTTTTAATAATTCTATGATTCTATATTTTTTGTTGCTATTTCTCTATGACCAGGTAAGGTTCTTTCATTCTGTGTTGCTGGAAATTTAGAAGATCCATGAAAGCAGAGTAGTCAAATTCACGTGCATCAGTAGTAAGCTGGTACTCCAAGAGGTTATCTAGAAATA
>PYHW01009698.1:3502246-3513316 GCA_013186435.1 Turdus rufiventris
GCTTATATTCGTGAAATTACTGTACTTTTTATAGATATTAATCTAGTCAGTGAGGGGCAGTGATGCAGATTTTTCAGTAAACCTTGTTCTACTCTGTATCTTTAATGCACCTATATCCTGCTTATTGCATTGCCATTTATGCTTCTACACAGTGAACAAAACTGGAAGGGCCTCACACATAAAATCACAGGAGATTTTTCACATATATAAATGAAGCTTGAAGCTTTGAGCGCTGCCATAAAAATGTGAGTAATATGAATTCCTTCTGGAGTAACTCTGACAATAGAGCAGGTAGATGTGCAGAAGTAGATGAACATTTCTCAGTGCCCACTGGTCAGTTCTGTGCAGGAGAAGTGGAGCTCACCACACACCTTGCAAACAATTCAGTGAGGTTGAGGATAAAAATGGAGTTTTCACCAAAATTTTAAGAAGCAACAACAGTCATGTGGAAGGCAATGGCTCTCTTTTGGACTTTGCTGCTCTCTCACTTCAATTGTATTGCATGTCTCCATAGAAACACATATTTCCATACAAGTGAGTTAGTATTCCCAGCACCAACTGGTTCCAGTTATTGACGATGTTGAAATATGGGAGATGTGCTGCATGTTGCATTTCCTGTGATTTCAAAGGCTCAGCCAGCTCCAAGGTAAGAGTTGCTGCACAGTACAGAATTGACAACAGTTAAATTGAAGAATGTTTTTGCTTACAGTAGCCTCCAAGTAAAACCTATGTCTGAAGAGCAGAATTTTGTAACATCCTTGAGACAGGAAAGGTCTTGATCTGTGTATTTATAGATTTGAGTACTAAAAGCTCCAAATCTTGACCAGGATTTTGCACATCAGTATGAAAACGAGAATTTGTACCTGCAATCTAACTGCAAAAAACACTGCAAAACTTTGTCTTGGCTGCTGCAAAATGCAGATCTTGAGTACTGATACCAAAGAGACAAAACATTTCAGGCTGAAAATGTACTGACCGGTTTATACAGAAGTTCTTACTGTTTTGTAAGCTTTTCGTTAGGTATTGCTCAGGTACTAAAGTGCAGTCCTTCATCTCTCTTCCTCCTAAAAATCTTGAATAAACATTTTTGTTCTTTTTCCCAATAGCCTAAAGGGCAGAGCCCATGTTTGTACAAAAGCCCTACTGCCTGAGGAGATTTTAAGCTATATCATAACTTTATATAATAGTTTAGGACAGCCTCAGTAAGTTTTATGTGAATTTACAGAAATGGATGTTCTCCCAGTGGCAATGTTTTAGATGTCATAAATCAGAAAATGCTCCCTGGAGTCACGCTCTGCTTTGCATTCTTTGCCCCAGGCAGAGTTTTTAAGTATCAAACTCTCTCTCATTTGTTGCTACTAACATACTTTGTAAACTGCTGAAACAAATACTCTAGTGGAATGCTGTGTGCAAAAAGCAACCTTCTGGCACAATCACCTATGTCATGACTTGACCTAGAAATGTCAATTTAAATGCCATTCAAAGTTAAGCTTCTGCCCCTGACTGATGAGATTACTGAACCAAAACTTGCTGCAAGTGGGAAGGCACATTGGTGAAGTTTTGCCATCCAAATGCTCTGTTTTCTGTGACTTCTTAAGCATCTCTGGCCAGGCTCAGAGACAATTTGATGAATGCTATTTTTAATAAATGTTTAAAATCTTGTGTCCCACAGGGCTGTTTGTATTGAAATAAACAATATTCAAGACCATATTTGAAATTTTGCTTCAGTTTTTTGGTTATCAGCATCATTTAATACCCTTAAAATTGACTTTTAGCCAATTCTCTTTGAGGAAAGCCATATAGCTAATGAATGTGTACATGAATGGAACTGTCCTTTCTGCTGATTAAGGCTAATGTTAAAGATATAAATTTAACTGCTCTGTCATCTGTAGTAGAAACTTATTAGTTTGTGATGGTCCGAGCTAGTTATTAACATCATGTTTCCTGGCCTTATCAGGCAAAGTGATCACTTGAGCAGACAAATTTGTATAAAATGTGGGATACATCTGAGATGCTTCTGTTAGACATCTACAATAAGATTTCAGCTGCAAATTACAGTTATTGATCTGCATGAATGGTGAAGGTGGCATGAAAGTGAGGAAGCGCTTACAGGTTGGCCACAAGTTTATGTCAGGGGAGTAGGGACAGGGGGAATATGTTTGTTCTTCAAGTTTATTTCAGTTTATTCCTTAGTGATCAGGAGAGTGATGATTAGATGCTCTTGATTAATTTCACTCAGCTTTACCTTCATTATAGCTAAGCACCTGATCTAAGGACTCTGGCTAGTCAAGAAGTCTTTACAGATGGAAAAAAAAAAGCTCTTTTATAAGGAAGGGTATTATGCAGCTAAAATGAAGAACACTGGGATTTCCATTTCTGCCCACTGGGTAGAGGAAAAGGCTAAACAATTCCCTAGATTAGATACATTCATTTTCAGATACTAATACTCACTGAGATTAATTTATTCTAAGCGGAAAATAGTTTTTGTTAGAAGTTTCAGAGGAGGATCATACTTTCCACATTTATATAGCATGCACAGCATGAATATGAACTATAAAGACTAATAAAACCCTGAATGGAACTTCCTGCTCACAATGCTTTGACATGAATTAACTCTGCCAAAATACAAAAAGAATATTTTTTGCTTTGAAAATTTGCTCTGACACTTCACTGAGATTTTGCAAGTGAGCTCTGATCTGACAGTTTGCATTCTGTGATACAATGACAGACATCACTTGATTAATAGCAATAGTACTTGAGCTAATTAGGATATTTTCCCATTAGCATTTACAAAAAATGATTATTCATTGATTGTGTTGACATTTTCCATTGATGACTCTGTAGAATAAGAAAGCATTTTTAAAAGCATTAAAGAATTTTTGCAACAGAGTGCTGAAAAATTGAAGCCATTTTTCTTTAGATTTTTTTTTTAATCCCTGATTATTTATAGCTACATTTTATGAGGAACATGAATATACTTTCATATAGCACTTCTCAAATTAAAACATATGAAGGCTCAATCACATCTGGCAGTGACAGTCTCCTTTTGCCACAGGTTTGGTAAACTGTAGTGAATCACTGTGTGTTGCACAGTACTAAACAAAGCTCACATACACTGCAACATTTACATTTCTTCTATAGTCACAGCAAATCCCAGAGGACAAGGCTGGCTGATACTGCATTAACATATTCCATGCCAAAATGTGCAGATGGGCCTTGAGGAAGGGCACCAGTTGCCTGGATCCTGTGCCCTTGAATGGCAGCACATTGCTGCAGAGAGGAAGCGGAGTGGAAAGTGTGCAGGTTGCTCAGCAAGCAGGGGCACACCATCTCTGATGCTCACTGTGCATGTGCAGACTGGCTGAGTCAAATAGCTAAAAAAAATCGAGATTTCCATTGTTTGTACAACTAAGATAATTTTAGTTAAAAATGGCTGTGACTTCAGTTTGCACTGGTTCTGAATTAAATATATGAATTTGTTCCTAGCAGTTAGTGGGAACAAATGTAGTAGCTGATTACTTACACTTCTTTATACTCTTGTTTTTCAATTATCAAGGAGTTGCTTTTTCTTCAGGTTTGTTTCTCCAGAAGCAATAGTGGATGCAGCATAAGCACTTTCTCGTTAATGATTTCAGTGTAGTCTGTAGTGTATTATTGCCTGATATCATCTTTATAATCACAAATACAGCATACATACACATGAAACTGCCGATGACAAGTTTGTAACAGGACACATTAGTTTTTTCTATCATTTTTCTTGTTGTCTGTGTCCTTCACTATCATACTGTGGTGTATGTTAGTGGGAAAAAGTGCTTCACCTAGGTACTTCAAATGGATCAAAGACATTCTCCTTGCTTGGAAAACTTATTATAAAACTACAGACAAGGGTTTTTTCCACTGTTTTCTTTGCCAACAGAGAAAAATCACATCTTTCACTAATGTGCTATAGTCCTTTTCCACATTGTGCTCAAAAATATTTCAGCACACAAAGATGCACGTGATCAAGGGAGACCAACTGTCAGAGAGTTAACCAGCCCAAAGTAAAACCAAGCAATCACACTACTGGTTCAAGGTTTCTTTTCAGATATGGCAAAATAAATACTTTTAAATAAGCAAAACAACATAAAGTACACATTCTAGTACATTCCAGTAAGATATCTTAGGAATCAATGATGTTTCCACTTGAGCTTATGACTTCATGATTCCCTAATGCAACTGGAAAGAGCTGATGCAGGTGAAAGTTTGATAGAAACATTTTCACTTCTGTTTATTGCATGGTATAAAATGTCCAGCGTCACAAGATTGACACAAGTCCAGCACCTGGATGGAATTGCACCAAACAGCCTAAGCTGAGAATCAGAGTCCTTTTATTTGCCATTGCCTTGCATGTACATCAAGTGCTTTTCTTGGAAAACTCATAGCATGCAATCTACCAGTGGGGTGACAGCTAAGGCTAGCATTTTCTGCACTCTAAAAAGAGAAAAAACTATTTGCACTGACTGCTTACAAGCTGTGCTCTTTATCTGGAAGTTTTGTATGTTTAGTTATACTTTAAAAAAATCTTGAAATGTTTAGTCCATGTAAGTTACATTTAGCTGCAACATTTCCGTTTCAGAGCAAAAGCCAAGTTTTAGCTCAAAAAGGAAACAAAATCTCATACATTACCAAAAAACCTAACAAAACAAAAAAACCCAAACCAACAAATGTTTTCCTTCCATCATAGAAATAAAAAGTGAATTAAGAGTCTCTGACAACTTGTACATCTACTTTTGAGCTGATGTAGTCTAAATCACTGAGTTATTGACCTCTGAAAAATGGACTTTGTAATGGAAATACTGACAGACTATAAACTATAGCTATTCTACTGGGAATGGAGGAGGGGGGTAAGGGGGGTACCTTAATTACCAGTACATAAATATTGATCTACTATTACCTTGACAGATCAAACCCAACAAATCAAATACAAAAATTAATTTCAAAGTCCTAAAACTACAACCAAGCTAGTGGAAATCACATGAGGTGTTTTTTGGTCCTTCTCTTCTTTCTCTTGTCACATCCTTGTGTCTTTCCTTAAATGCTTATGTGGAATATGCAGAGCTGCTAATTTCAAAAGCAGCTAAGGTGCTTAGAGAATTTTATTTGTCCCTCCCTGAACTCGGTGTCACTGGCTACATGGAAGAGTGCAAAAAAGCAAACATGCACCTCCTAGGAAGGAATAAACCTATTCCTAAATAGGAGGGAATGAGCAAAATAAATGATTGAAAGATGAGAAAAAAAGAGCAGGGGGAGATCTTGTGGAGCAAACAATGGAGGGATTGAGAAGTTCAGATCAGGGCAGTGATGGAGGAGAATTACAGGGATTTAGGATCGTTGACAGAGAACAGAATGGAGATGGAAATGACAGAACTGAACTGTTATTTCCCACTTTGTTCTATTAATGAACGAGAACACTAAAAAGGATGGACACTTTCTGCCATAAGGAAAATTTGGCTTCCCAATATTGAGGACAATATTGCTTTACTCTTGAAATCCAAATTTACACTATTGGATGAAAAGGCTTCTGTGCTTTGTGAATGCAAAGACTGGAAATATTATGCAACCTCAACATAAATAACAGCTTGTTATGATCAGGATGTGTTTTAAAATCAATCATGAAAACAGTGCCAAGTGATGAAAAGTTGTTAGATTGACAAATAATTTTTCAGAATGAAAATACATTGTGCAAATGATTGTTCATTATTTACTGAAGGACCTTGTTCCCAAACTTGGGAATAACTGTAAAAAAATCCAATCTCTGACTTGTAAAACATGGAATATGACTTGTAATAGATTTCTTTTGTGCCAACTAAGTCTGCTTTAAAGTAAAAAGTAATATAGTAATTAATTTAGTCCCTTGATTTTCTGTGCAGTCAAAACTTGCAGAGTTTATGAATGTATCAACTAAGAACAACATATATCTGAACTGTCATAGGGATGTTTCCATAAGTGCTAAGGCTTATGTCCAATGGCCATTACAAATTCAGGACACATTATCTAAGGTTGGATGGCAATGCAAAGAACTCGAAGGGAATTTGGGCTAGATGAAACCAACAGCCTTACATCAGGTTCCTACTCTTTGACAAAGTTTCTGCAGAGCACTCAAGTCAGTAAGAACCCAATACAAATGAGTGCATTGTAAAGGTCTGCAGTTTTCCAAAATCTCTTTCTAGTGAGTGGATTTTTGTTTTCTTTTTCTAAAACCAAACATTGTATTGTATATGACATAATGTCGAAGTTCAAATAGTAGTAATAAACCTTGGAAAGTGAGCACTTACATTAAGCTTGACAACATGAATGAGTTTCACAGACTTTTTTCTGAGAGGTTTAAAATGTACTAATTCTTAATATAGATTCCTTGTTCACAGATATAATGTGTAGTTGGAAGGTCAATGAATCACAAATGTAATTTAAATGGGCAAATATCTTACATTTTAAAAGAAGAATAGTCCCTCTGGACTCTTAAGGAATGAATGTTTATATATTAGCCTAAGTATTAGAAATTAAAACGAGCTCCTTATCTGTGCTCAACACAGCAGTGTCAAGGTCCCACCAGTACCAAGTCACAAAATTCAAAATGTTGGACATCTGAATTCTTCAGTGAAACAGATCCTAAACCACACATTCACTTTATGAAAATGCATCTCCAGTTTTGAGTTAATTCTTGTAGAAAGGCACCTGGGGATCCTGGTGGACAACAGCTCCCTGAGAGTGAGGAGGGGCTGCTGCAGCCAGGAAAGCCAACAGGATGCTGGGCTGCAACAAGAGGGACATCACCAGCACAGATAAAGTCATCATCCCACTCTGCTCTGCTTGTCAGACCCCACCTGGAATACTGTGTACAGGTATGGTCTCCACTGCACAACAAAAAAGATGTGGACAGTCAGGAGAGGGTCTAGAAAAGGGGTTCAGGAGGTGTTCAAAGGACCAGGGAGCCTGACACATGAGGAAATACTGAGAGAATTTAGTTCAGCCTTGAGAAAAGAAGGCTTAGGGGAGACATCATCACCATGTTTCAGAGTTTAAAGGGTGGCTGTATAGAGGATGGAGATTCCATTTTTACAAAAAGTCACATGGAAAAGATGAGGGCTAATTCATACGAGTTACTTCTGGGGAGACTCCAATTGGTCACAAGAGGAAAATTTTTTACAATTAACCGTTGGAATGAACTCCCCAGGAAAGTGGTGGATTCCCCAACATTGGACATTGTTAATATTCAGCTTGGCAGGGTGCTGGGCAATCTTATCTTGACCACGATTTTCCAATACATGTTGGATCAGATGATCCTTGAGGTCCCTTCCAATGTGATATTCTATGATTCTAGTGTATTGCTTAACAGATGTTTTGACATTGAGACCTGTTGCAGACAAAGCTCTTCTGACAGCTCTTCCCAACATCCACAAAGCATCTCAACTTCCAATTAGGTGGCTCTAGCAAAGACAGATGTCAGCATCTGTTTGTTTTATTACTTTTCCTTTGAACTCCTTCTGTTGTTTGACTATTCATTTCAGAAATTTAATATAACCCTGAAAAATCAACAAGGTTTGTATTAAGTTATAGAAGAGAGAAAAATTGTCATTAAAGCACAATTTCTTTTGAAAAAGTGGTGGATTAAACTACATTATTCTTGCCCAATGGCTTCAGATTTGATGACATTCTGTCAAAAAACCCAGAAAAATAATAAAAGAAAAATTTTATTAAACATTCATAAATGCTAAATTACACTTCATATCTTGATAACTCAGCCTTTTTAATTATTTTAATCCAATTTTGTGTTGGTGCTACCTAGGAATACTGAGAAGGTGATTAAATAGTGAAAGGATGGGCTGGATGGAGAAAATTGAAACATGTATTTGTTGCTCAGTAGGAAGGGAACAGGGTAAAATAAATTAGGAAAGTTGTGAGACTTAAAATTTTCCAAATTTATTTGAAATAAGAAGAAAATTAAAATAATAAGCAAAATTATGTGACATGAAAACATATTTACAGTATTTAGAGTAAAATAAGAGAATACAAATTTATGTTCTATGAAAATACAATGTTTCCATTAAGAATCCTCTATTTTTAACTTTGCCTTCCCTTATGGAAGGAGAAACAAAATGCTTTGTTCATTGTGTTTGCAATGTTTTGGGGTTTGTGACATGATTACATGTGATTTATCTTCAAGTTATAAAATGACAATTTTTATAATAACCCCTAGTTGAAAAAGGAGTGTTTTAATATATACAAGTGAACAAAAAAATGTAACAGTGACATGAAAACTCATTCAAGTTACAAATCTTATGCCAAAAAATTAGCAGAATTAAGCTTTTCTTCTAAAACATAAAGTTTTTCTTATGAAACATTTTTGAGAAGAAGTGTTGTTTTCGACAAAATCCATTCTGAGTTAAAAATGTGCATTGGTCTTTGATTTCAGCAGACAAAATGGTTCTCCATGAATGACAGAGTGGTGGATTGATGTTGTCCCTCCTAGCTTTGGGGGTTTGTTTGAAGAGAAGGGAAAGAGCCAGAAAATCAAGGAGTGCCCATGGTGGAAGTATTTAAAAGATGTGTAGGTGTGGCATTTTGAGATTTGGTTTAGTGCTAGGCTTGGCAGTATCAGGTTAATGGTTGGATGTAATGATATTGAAGGTCTCTTCCAATCTAAATAGTGTTATGATTACAACTCCAGTTGAGGTTTTAAAGATTCTTACTTTGTTCAAAGCTGCTACTTCTGCAGCTGTGTGTTTGGGAAGCTTCAAAAGTGGGACTCTGAGTAGTGAAGTTGGAAAACTGGGAGTGATGTAGGGCCAGTTTTCAACACAGCACTAGAGATTGATCTTCAAGTGGAAATTCATGCAAGTGTTGATGCTGGAAGTCTACAAAGCTGCGGACAAAAAACCCCCCCATATCATCCATGGTTTTATTCCTCTCTATTTGCTTGGATTTCTTAAAGGCCTCCAGAACAGCCCATGCCTCAACGCTTCCAAAGAATGTACAGTTATGCTCAAAGTGAGGAAATTTCAGGTAATTCATCAAAAACATCATTCTCTTCCTCTCCTCATCCTCACGGTAATTCTTTGCTATATTATTACTGTTCTCTCTAGGGTCTTCAAAACCTTCCCAGTGGAAAAGTCTGGTAAAAAGATAAATTTTGCAGCATGCCATAAGGATTATTTCTTTCACAACACTTGATTCCATACATAGAAGCAAGTTCTAAGGTAGTGGAATTCCTGTGAGATGTTGCAGGAGTACTTTTACTGACACAATTCTTATATGCCTCAATTTATCATGTGTCCAGCAGGAAGTGTTCATGGGAAAGCACAATTTTGTCCACAGAACAGATAAAGGATTGCCCTGTCACTGAATTCATTGTTCTCTGAGCTTACTCACTGACTCCTAATCACCATCCCACCTAGGATATGGTATGAGTCATTTGGCTTTGATGTCCTCCATAAAAAAAGCATTTTCAACCCTTAACAGTCCAAAAAATGTATGAAAATTGAAAGGATGTTGAATGATGAGAAGTCATTTCCTAATGGTGATGACTGTACCTGAACTTGGAAAATAGAATTTGTTCTACTTTTGAAATGGATTGATAAAAATTTTATATTATCAACTAGTATTGTTTTTGACATAAAATAAATTACTTTTAGTTATCAAACTTCATGTACATCTTTCATGAGATAAAGCAGAACTAATCAATTGAGTATAATAACAACAGAGACAGATTTATCAGTTCACTTAACTCTGCTGGAAAGGCTTGTGGTTAGGACAGAAGAGTTTAAAAAGAAAAGAAGTGTATTACATCTATATTTTGAACTAGATAAGAGATGAAAATGCTTCTGCCAATATACTGACCTCTGAAGTGAGGCATCCAATCAATTTTGTGCATATCTAGATCTTGATTTATTACAACTATATAACAAGGGTTTGCTGATTCCTACTGGAGTCAGATGAAAGGGTATTTCTTCTGAAGGACTTCTTGAGCCATGCAACTTTCTGTGTTGTCTGACATGATTTCTTTCTTATGAAACTCATGACAATATTTCCATTGTTATTAGGGAGAGTTAAATCAGCTTGTTAAGTCAGGGGAAAGAGAGTGCCATAACCTGCTTTGAGCCTCAAAGTGAATTCTGTATGGATAAAGCCATCAGATTATTGAATAGACACTCTCAGAGCATATTACAAGTTTGGCTGGATAAAGAAATCTGAATGTGGCTGCTTCGGGACTAATGATTCATGGATAGAGCACTGTGAAGAGGTAAATATCTTGTAAACTGGAGCAGTGGTAGAGTATGGTTCCTGGATCAGTGACCAGAGATGGCATGGTCAGACCATAATTGCCAGACTGTCCTGAGTCCCAAGACTGGATGACTGCTTCTTAATTGCTGTTAGGAGCAGTCTTAAGTCTGTGACAGTTCCAAAATTGTACTTAAGTGTCATTTTAGAGACTACCCATATCAAAATGTTGCAGGAACTGCTCCATCAGTGTAAAAATGCAGTGCCCAAATTGCTGGTCTTGCACCTCTGCCCACTCTCTGTTCAATTTGTTAACAGACATGCACTAGAAGAGCCGTAGCACCTGTCTTATGGGCATCTGTATGCAAAAGCTCTGCCCTCATTTTAGAGTCTGAAAGCTCCCACAGATGCTGTGTTAGTGTGGCACTGTGACACTGCCTGCAGCAGCTTGGATGCAGCACTGAACTAATGTGGCCACGCTGCTCCAGCCCCAGATAATTTTTGCCTGGTGTGAAGCTCAGACAAAGCAAGTCCAGGATCACTTATCTTCATTCACAGTGGGTATGTCCCTAAAGGCAGAAGAACACGGTTTAAAATGTCTGTGCCTGTGATGTTATTAGGAGTGGGGATGTTTATAGCTGGAGCAAAAGCACACACAGCTGAATTGAGGTTTAGAGTTGCTTGGTCACACTCAGCTCTGTTCAGTGGAGTTATTTCTGTTGGTGCTGGTGTGTCTGAGATCAGGGCATTATCTTAGCACAGGGCTGGGAACTGAGAGAATCGTGAAAAACTCTGGCAGAGACTAAGGGTCAG
>PYHW01009698.1:3513366-3534545 GCA_013186435.1 Turdus rufiventris
TCTATTCTCCTTCAGCTCATGTGACTGTTAAATGGCATTCTTGGATTACAGTTATCTGCTGACCTTATTCAGGTGACTTGTTTCAAGATTGGTTGAGGATATAAATTAACTTCCTTGAAAAAGAGTAAATTAAAATAAAATTTTAAAGAATCAGGAAAAAGAGGTAATATTTAATCTAAAGGTAGAAATACATGCGAAGAGTCAAAGATTATTCCACCAAACTCTTGTCAGAGTTAAGTAAGAAAATACCTGTGCATATCTATGCATATATATCTGCTGGGTGATAGTTGATCTGCTGTAGGGTGTGTTGCCTACAGAAATCCGAGCATTGGATTTCAGAACATGATTTTGCATTAATTGTAAAAGAGTGCCCTCCACTCAAGACTGTTTCTTAGGCTCAGCATCTAAATTCCCTTAAAAGATGCTACTCTTCTTGCAGGCACGTAGGACTCTGAAAATTGAAGGGAAAGCACACTCACAGATTTTCTGTATTTTCTTAGCAATTTCTTATTTAGAATTCAAGATGAAATTGTCTGCAGTTCTCAGATCAGGCATATAACAGGCAGTTCTGGTTTTGCTGAGCCCAGGTGATGCACAGCGACAGGGAAAAAGAATATTCTCTTGGTCCACATGCTTCCACACAGCTTTCAAAAGAAGCAGTAGTAAGAGGAAAGGAAAAAATTACAGAGGTCTAAAACCAAGCCAAATCCTCAGTCAGAGTTAACTGACAATGCTAAAATGAAGTCAATACTCAGTTGTTTAGAAGCATCTGATTCACCATTTAATGTGGAAGAGAAGAAAGGCATTGGATGACAAGGTGAGTTTGTGCAGTGTAGAATTTCTCCATCCTGAAATACAGAGGAGTGGGTAAGAAATCTGGACAGTGTCAGGTGCCTAATGGCCTGACACCTTTAGCCAACTAAACAACACTGGAGTGTTAGAGACAGAACAAGTGTATTCAGAGTGGTGCTGCTCTTTAAACACTCTTCCATTTGGCATGGAAGACAGAAGACAGACTCCTCTGTCTTCTCCATGTATGTTAAGTTTTGATTTTTTAACCAAAGCAAGTTTCATTTAGCAAAATCTTCAATGCTGCTAGACTTTACTCAGCCACATATTGGCATCTATAGGAGTGCCATCACCTGCAGCCAGGCTGGAGCTTTGGTAGAGGTTCAGAAAAATGCCCAAAGGCACCAAGACATTATGCGTTGCTTCTGCTTTTGTCCTGAGGATAATTTCCCAAGTGTTCTTGAGGGAGCAGTTAACTTTAGGAGGTGGTTACAAAGAATTACAATTGTGCAGCAGATTTAAGAACCGCATACAGAATCAAAGTATTTGAATGTCCCATAAAATAAATAATAAAACTCTTATAAAATTATGTGGGCATAAAAATAACCCTAGCCTAAAGATTTTATTGTTAACTTTATGTAGGGGGTTGACCGTGGCTGTATTCCAAGCACCACCAAAGCCTCACTGTCACTTCCTGCTGCAACTGTAAGGGAAAAAAAAATACAGGGATTCATCAGCTGAGATAAAGACTGGGAGGGATCACTCACCAAACGCCATCATGGGCCAAACAGACTCAGCTTGGGTATGTTAACTGAATTCATTACTAACAAAATCAGAGCAGGATAATGAGATGTAGAATAATCTTAAAAACACTTTTCAACCCACCTTTCCTCCTGCCCAAGCTCTACCTCTTCTCCTCCCTGAGGGCAGAAGGGGAATGGGGGTTATGGTCAGTTCATCACCCTTTGTTTCTGCTGCTGCTCAGGAGGGGAGTCCTTCCCACAGGAGACTGTTCTCCATGAACTTCTCCAGCATGAGTCCATCTCACAAGCAGTAGTTCTCCATGAACTGCTGCAATGTGGGTCATTTTTCCCCAGGGTCCAATCCTTCAGGAGCAGGCTGCTCCAGTGTGGATCCCCCACAGGTTCACAAGTCCTGGCAGGAAACCTGCCTCAGGGTGGGCTCCTCTCTCTATGGGTCTGCAGTCCCTGCCAGGAATCTGCTCCATCACGGGTTTCCCAGGGATCACAGCCCCCTCCAGCATCCACCTGCTCCTGCTGGGATCCTCCATGGGATGCAGATGAATCTCTGCCAGTCATGGGGAAGCTTCTGGCATCTTCTCACAGAAGCCACCTCTGTAACTTCCCTGCTACCAAAATCTGGCTGTGCAAACCCAACACACTGTATTACACTGCTCTTGTTGGGAAGTGTGAGCTGTAGCTTAAAGATGATTCTCTTCTAGCAGGAAATAGAACCTAATGTAAAATATATGTCAATGTACTAGTGTACTATACAGGTGCCTATATATACAATTATATACATTATATAAAATTCAAATAAAAATATAATTGCTTGAAATATAATAACTGCATTTAGAAGTGGTGCATTATGGCTGTGAAATACCTTTATCCATCTTTTTCTCCTTTTGCAAATATGTAGCAGCCAACATACCCAGTTAAAACTAACCTTCTCTTGAAATTGATGAAGAGTTAATGTCTTTGCAGTATTTTTAGGAGTTATTTGAGCCAATTAATGGGCTGATATTCACCATGTGTTTATGTCCAATTATACTTTGTGTTATTTTAAGATTGAAAGCAATAATAAAAGAAATATGATGCCAGAACGAAACATAAAATTGAGACTATCTTTAGAATTTATTAATGTGACAAAAAGCTCAAATTAAAAATGCTGGACAGTTTTAGAGGGAAATTCTGCAAGATATTCAAGTCAATTTTAGGTAAGTCCATTAATTTTTCCAATAAAAATATTCTATGACATGCTCTGTGCCCAGTACAGAAACCCTGCCAATCCACTAAGTGGTAATTTAGGGTCAGATCAGGGAATTATATGTTCTGATACCTATTTTAAAGACTGATTATGCATCCTATATGGGATAAAATGACAAAAGCTAGATTCCAGGTCTTGTTGTTTGTTTTCCCCAGATGCTTGTACTCTCAGCCCATTAAATATCAACTTCATTTTGCAAAGAGGAATTGCTGAAGCAGATGGTAGTCATGTTGCAAACCAGCCAGGTATATTCTCCATGTGGGCAGAAAATAAAAATTGTCTTCTTCAGGCTGATGGACAATGAAACCAATGAAAGTATGAAAGCCTCCCTAAAGAATAAAAAATAATCCCCAAAGGATGGGTTAGCTTGGAATTCAAGGGAAAACCTCCTCACTCTCCCTTGCCAAAGCAGAGTAGCTGTGATGTCCTTTTTGGAAGGTAAAGCTTAAAAATATAAGTACAAGAAAAAGAGAGTGAATCCCAATCTCTTGTTGGCTTTTCTGTACAGTAGTTAGTTTCTGAAGTCATACCATGGTACTCCATGAACCCTCATGAAATTCCATAAACATATTAGATTGAGCAGCTATTTCCATCTAAGTATTAAGGATGCATTTCAATGTCATCACAGATTCACTTTATCTATTACTTATTATCTACTTCATTTACATAGCAGAGCCTGAATCACTATTTTACTTTACAAAAATAAGCACTTTTTCCCATAGAAAATTCTCCCTGGCCTCCAGGAAACTTGGCCAGAGGCTGTAGTCACCCCAAGTGTCTCTAGCATTTTTGTTATTACCTCTTCTCTAAGGATCTTTGTTATTCTATGGTGCCTTAAATTGCACCACAGATTTTTTTTAGGGACCTAATTAGTTTCCTTTATTCCTTCTTAATAGGTGGTGATTAAAAAAAAAAATTATTTTTATTTTTATTTTTATTTTTATTTTTATTTTATTTTTTAATTTTAATTTTTAATTTAATTTTTATTTTTATTTTATGAGCTGGTAGTAAATTCTTACACACGAGTTTCTAGGACAGAGTGTAAATGTGTAAATTAAGGATGTGCAGAATATCACAAAGTTGTTGTAAGACCTTTCTTGTCTTTCCTTCTCTTGGTGAGAGATGAGAAGGAGAATCTCAAAATGAAGATGTAGGATTTTTCTTGTCTTATTTAATGAAAAGAACATGAACATACTTTGTTAGCTAGTGAAAAAAACTTCTCATTGAGTTCATTAGCAAAGGTTAAAGCTGGAGGCAAACATGTAAAACATCTCAACCACTTCTCTGCCAAGACATTTTTATCAAGTTATCTATTGTCTATACAGCTTAATTCCCTCAGGTCTATGCACACACCTTCTCCTAGTGATTAATTTTTAAGAAGGCACTCACTCTTTGGTTGCTAAGGGTTATGATGTAGTTTTTTATAAGAAACAATACACTAAACATTTCAAGTAGGGTAAAATATTTGTTGCTGCACTAAAACTCAAACAGGAGAGAACATTTCACCACTGTTACCTTCAGATAGTATTTTTTTTCAAAATAAAGCATTAGTTTCTCTAGAGAGGGATTCCTGAAGAACCCAGGCATGCAGAATGCACAGGTTCACTCTGCTCCAGCAGGAGGGACACAGCCCTGTAGCTGAGCTCTGCCTCTGCTGTAAGTGCCCTCCTGGCACCAGCTCCAGCTGTGCTGTACCAGCTGAGCCCTTGGAAAACCCATTAGGTTTGCCATTCCCTATTCCATACTTTCTCTAGGGGCTGAATGCATGATTGTGAGGGACTCAGTAAAAAGGGCAAAGCCATGGAACTTGTAGTTCTGTATTCACAGGCCAATGCCAAGCTCAAACATCCAAAAGAATAGAAAAATCTTTTTTGAAAAACCCAGTCAAGCAACATTTTATTTATAGTAATTTCACGACTATAAGATGCACCTTTTTGACTAAAATTTTGGTCCGAACACAGAAGTGCGCCTTATAGTCCAGTGCGCCTTATAGTTGTGAAATTACTGTAATCTGTGTGTCCAGCCATACAGATGTGTAAAATCACAGAATATTCTGAGTTGAGAGGGACCTACAAGGCTCATCAAGTCCAGCTCTGAAGTGAATGGCCCATATGAGGATTGAATCCACAACTTTGGTTTTATTAGCACCCTGCTCTGACCAAATGAGCTATCTACATGTAAACAGTTTCTGGTTACACAGCCATATGTTAACTCTAAATGTGCAAAAATGATGAAAATTTTTCAGCAGCATTTTAACTTTTGTATTTGGAAGGGCAACCAAATCTATGGCTTCTCATCCACCAGTGAGAGGTAGTTCATTATCTGTTGGGGGAGGGGGGTGGAAGATGAGCACCAATATATTTTTTGACAATGCCACTAATTATGACTAAGCTGCAAGCTGAGGTGGCACAAAGAATTGTTCCAGCACACAAGTACAAGTGCTGAGTGCAGGGCTCCAGAGATCTCTGATGTCTGCTTTGTGACATACTGAAATGAAAGGTAACCTGTCCCTCACATTGATCTGCTGGCAAGCAAGATGATGAATTATTGTTGCAACATGCTGTGTTACAGCCCTGTAGTGCTTGAATTCTAGTTATTTTCTGTACACACTTGTCTGGTACATGCACATTTAACTTGTGATTTTTATTCATTGAAGGAAAGCACCATATGAAGTGAAAAAGATTCTGTTTCCCCATTTGCAGTGAGCACACATCATAATGATAAATTACACCCTTCAAATCTCTTTACTTCACTTTTTTTACCCAAAAACCTTCAAAGTACACCAGGAGTTTTTCAGAATCACTTTCTGTATCTTTCAGTTCTTATATTATTGGCAACATCAGCTCTCTCTCTTGCAGGCATTGGAGGACAAGGGGAAACTTGCTTTTGACTTTAGATTAGGTAGTTTGAATTTTATTTTATTGTGTAAAGGTTCATGTATTAATTTAGATTGAGTTCTAGTATAAATTCAATAATAAGTAATGTGTTTATACTGATATATATATATATATATATATATATATATATATATAAATTCTGTTATATTCAAAATGAAGATGTCAGATTTGTCCATTCATATTGAGTGGTCATGAATTTCTTATCAGGAGTATAGTTTTTATTTGGTACACAGCAAGAAATCTTTGAAGTCTCCAGCTCATGGCTGCTTGGAAGGAAATTGTAGTTCCCAAGGGGATCTTGCTGTGGTAGAGTGGCTTATTGTTGTGGTAGAGTAAAAGCATGACAGAAAATTTGCAAAGCTTCTCCTCAGTTACTGAGATAGCTGGATGCCTAGCTTTCATCCCATCCATTATATTTGACAATTTAGTCACAGCTTAGTGACATCTTGCTAACAGAGATATTGACTGTAACAGATATTTCTTGAATTCACCTCTTTTGAGAACTAGGTTTTAGTCTATCATGTCAACTTTGGCTCCTCCAAAGCATTTGGGACACTCCAAATTGCAAAGGAAGTGCTGACAGGCAAACATTGACTTACAGAGCTCCCGCATTGCAGACTGAATATTGATCCAACCTCACTCTTGGTCTGCCACTGAGAACCAGGGCTACCAGATACATAAATACTTGCCTGTACATGAACCACAAACATCTATCTGTCCAGAGCTGGGCACAAATTGATATTGACTTCATGTAGTAATGAAAAGAGAAGAGTAAGAAGTAGAAATTACTCACACAGCAATATTCATACATTTTTGACTTCTCCAGGGTTGGTGCAGCCTCCCCTTGAGCACTGTGGGCAGCTCTGGGAGAGAAAATGTCAGGGTCATTGAATGCATCCAGAGGGTAACAAAGCACATGTAAGAGCTGGAAGGAATGTCCTGTGAGGAGCAGCTGAGTGCTCTAGGCTTGTCCAGGAGAAAAGGAGGCTGAGGGGCAATCTCATTGCTCTGTAAAACTTCCTGAGGAGGGCAGGTGGACAGGGAGGAGTTGAGCTCTTCTCCCTGGCATCCAGCAACTGTACACATGGGATTGGTTCTAAGCTGTACCAGGGAAGGTTTAGACAGGACATTAGGGTGTCAAACACCAGGAGGCTTCCTGGAGAGGTGGCCAATGCCACAAACCTGCTTAGGCAGTTGGACTGGATCATTGTGGTGGGTTTTTTGGGTTTGTTTTTTCCCCCCCCAAAGAGAAATGTAATGAATACAATGAATCACAGTTTGGACATTGGCAAAAATCTTACACTGACAGACAATAAATATAATTCCCAATGAGAAAAATGAGTGATTGGTTTGTATACAGAGTTGAGTCTGAATCAATTAGATAGACCAAGAATAACTTCTGTTTTGAGACAAGATACAGTAGGAATGCTAAACACATTAATCTCCCATATTCCTGTAAGGCAGAATTTATGAGTGTTGCTGCTTTATGAGTGTTGCTGCTTATGGCTATTGAGTGAAAATGGATATGGAGGGTCAAATTGATCTCCTGTAACTTTATTTCCCTGAAGTTAGATATCTCTGCTCTGTTAGTCATTTGCACTACTTCTGTTTTCAGGTAAGAGAAGAAATAATGCAGGGCATCTGAATGCAACTCCCATGACCTGATGTGTGCATGACCCTGAGCAGGTAGAGACAGAATTCTTCCACAGATAGTGCCTCCTTTTAGACTACATGAGAGCAGGTGAAAATAATCTACTTAATCTTAAATTTAATTTAAAATTAAGCTGAATCCCATTCTGACATATTATCCTGAAAAATTTTGTATGGAATGTCTTAGTCTTCAGAGCTTTTTCAGAAAGTTGTTAAAATGTGTAGAGATGGCAAAAAATTTACTGATGTAATGACATCTTTCGAGGGACAAAAAATGTATGTTTTTAGTTTGGGTTAATGGACTAATTGGTACAAACTCTTGCTATACTGAGAAAAAAAAATCTAAACCAAAACAAGAGCTATGGACCAGTTCCAGCTCCCACTTACATTTTCCTGCCATGGATAAAAGCCATGGATTAAAGCAGGAGTTATTTTGGCTTCTTAGAGTTTGATGACATCTGGAATTAGTCCCCACATGACCAAAATTTGTGTGAATTAAAATTCTTGAGAACTGAGACTTTTAGGCTCTTTTCAATCTATGTTTCTCCACTATCCTGATATATAGACACATGCTTCTTTCTTAATGCAGTGACTCATTTGATGACCTTAAATTTATAAATTTTGCAGATATTATTGCAGCTGGAATGAAGATTAGCCTTTTCCCCCATTCTCACACAAGAGTTTCATTTACGGGGCAAATGAGTGAAGTTTAAGTTGCTAAAAGGGATCTAAATAAGTGACATATCTGATCCAGCTCTAGCTCACTGAACACAAGGCTAACACAGCTACTGTACTGTTGCAGAAGTTTGGCACTGAGCAGTAAGGTTCTTGATTCCAAAGTGCCTGGAGGAGCTCCACGTGGTCTTTAAAGGAAACACTGAAATCAGGCAGTAGTGCCATTGAAAACTTACCAATGTTCCCTCTTGTGGGCTTCAGTGAGACCGATCACTCAGTCACCTGTGTTTTATCATGAAAGGAGGGAATTAATTATCAGTTTAATTAAAATTTTCACATCGTAAGCATGAGGGACTGTCAATCTGCTTATCAAGAAAAGTAATCATAACTAAGAAATTACACTATTTTAATAAGTGAATTAATAATTTTGAAGTCATGGTTCAGCTTTGGAAATAAACTGATTTAATTAATTTCTTCATCATCACCAGTTGATGATAATTCATGTCAATTCTTTGCATTTGAAAAAGGAATGCATGGTTTCAGGTTCCAGAAAACTTAGCAGAATACATGATTTGCAGTCAGAAATTGTCATGACAAACTTATATCTGTTTCATTGCCACTGGTTATGACTTTAAATTTCAGTTTAACTTCTCTCCATTTAGGGAGAACTAGATGTCTGGTATTGGAAAAAATCCATATTAAAAAAGTGACCCTTAGGGTTGATATATCTAAGAAAACCTAACAATTATAAAAAAGAATTTTAACAACAACAAAATAAATTGTTATTGGAAAAAATATTTGTTTTTTATATGATGGATTGTCAAAGACTCTGCCCTGAACATGGCTTGGGGATTTTCCTGGATACAGTTCATTTTCATCTGCTTTCTGCTTATGTTCTTTGTTACAGTGAATCATGGATCTCTGGTATTAGCAGGATGAACTATAATAGGAAGCATGTGAATCTTCTGGAGCAGCTAAACGTCCATAGTCTTGTTCTGGAAGGGGTAAAAATTACCAGGAAAGAGATCCATCATCTGAGCAAAATTGTCCCTTCTTTAACTAAGAGCCAGTGAGAAATTAATTGTTCACCACATTAAAATCAGTGAGGATGAAAGAGGACAAAGCTCCATTTAAAAATTATTTAATTATCACAATACCTTACATGATAATTTCATATACATATTTATTTTTAGGCCAATTTAGGCAATAAGCCATGGTTTTAAAAATAGCAGAATACCAGCATAACATTTAATACACAGTAATCAGTCAATAACACGGAACATAAGCAAATACCATATCCAGGAGAAGACTAAAACTCCAGAAGTTTTAAAATTGCCTTAACACTGTGTAATTCAGTGTTGACATAACTTTGAGAATGTAGCTACTACTCTGCAAATGTTTAGTCTCTTGCATAGCAAACATCTTTGGACAAACAGAGCTTCAATTTAAAGATTCTCAAAACAAGCAATTGTTATTTATGGTTGAACTTAAGCTGGCTCTATAACTAAATTCAGCTCAGTACCAGAAGATCCCATAGATCCCTGCACCACTGAACACAAATTTGTCCTTTCCTCTAAAGCAGTCCTTAAAGTTGAGAAACAGATTTCAATAGAGGGGATTTTTTTTTGTTGTTGCTGCTTTTTTGGTTGATAAATCTTGCATGCTCCAGAAAAGCAGACAGGAAAAAAATCTTAGAATAAACGAAGAACTGGATTAGCACTATGCCACCAGCTCTAAACTGAGAACAGTCACACATGCAATTTTAATGCTCCTGAAATGAAGCATTTTTGCTTTAAGTTTTAAAATCTAACTTTTCCCTGTTATTGAGGGAAAAGAGGTGATCAAAAAAACGCCTTGCCCCCCTACCCCGTAACTCAATTTAATGATTAAGGTAGGTAATTTCCAAATTTCAAATTAGTTAGTAAAGGCTAAAAATCCTTGAACAATTCAACCTTTATGATACAATTTCCTCTACCCCAGCAAACAAAATAAATCTTGCAGTTTGTCTCTCCTGTTTCATAAATATGTTAATAATTTAATATAACCATATTAATATGTTACACTATTAATATGTTAAGCTGGATCTAAATTATGGAATTGCAACATGATGCTGAATATCTGTGCGAATTTTTTGATACTGTGCTGATTATGACTGGAATACAGTTAAATTTTTTCATAGCAGCTTGTATGAGTTTATGTTTGGGATGTATGATGAAAACAGTGATGATTTCACTGGAATATTTTATTTATTCATTCCTGAGCAGTGCTTACACAGCATCAAGATCTTTTCTGCTCCTCAAACTGAGGAGGCTGGGGGTGTGTAAAAAGCTGTGAGGTAAAGAATCTTAATTAATTTTGAGAAAACATGATCATAAAGATAGACACAAAATCTAAATTTGTTGTTTCATGGATGTGTAGCTTAGAAGAATTACTCCTCAAGGTTACCTTTTTTATAGGTTCAGCTAAAGGAACTGTACTGAAAGAGATAAGTCAACAGAATATACCTACTTAAAAAGGACTAATCTTTTAAGAAAGCAAAGATCACTCTCAGTATGGCTATGAACACCAGGTGCAGCCATTTAATTTTTCTTGTCAACATTCATGAGGAAATTCCTAAATGCTCAGGTTGGAGACTATTATTTCCTTCTATTCTCTACTGTGAGTACTATATGCAGATTATCTCTTTATGGAAGACTTATACCTGAGTGCTACCTGGAGCTGAAAAGGAAGCATTTTACTTACAGTAATTTCATGATTATAAGCCACACCATTTTGACTAAAATTTTGGTCCCAACCCGGAAATGCGGCTTATAATCAGATGTGGCCAATATATGAACAAAGTTCAGAAATTTGCCAACTGGGAAATACGAGCCCAGCCGAATGGTGGCAGGAATGCCCCAGCCCCGGGGAGGCAGCGCTGAGCTGGGTCCGCCGGGCACCGAGCCAAGCCAGTAAACCCCATAATCCCGTGATTCTGTTACTAATTGGCAACTATGTGAAAGTTGCATGCGGATCTTCACTGTGAACAAAAGAGTGGTTTATAATCCGGTGTGGCTTATATATGGACAAAGAACAAAACGTTGCTGGCACCTGGAAGTGCGACTTATAATCAGGTGCAGCTTGTAATAGTGAAATTACTGTATATACATTTAAATAAGAAAGGAAATAAATTTAAACTTTCCTCAGAGGAAAAAAAAATGGAAAGAAAGGAAATTTTTATTGCCTCCTGACTATCAAAAGTACTGAAGGGAATCCTAGGAAACCAATAGAAATACTAAATATAAGCTCATTAATTATCCTGTAGTTCTATTTTCTCAGTAATGAGTTATACAGCACTATTCCAAAGTTAGCAAAATAACACATTTTGCATACTGCATTGTGGAGAAATTTTCAGATAAACACACTTTACCTTATTTGCAGTTCCTGTGTTTTGTAACTTCACAAGTGAATGTCAGGGATCTGCCAATCAAATCCTTTCTGAAACACTTGGAAAAGCAAAAATTCTAATGGCAATGCCCTTCACCACTTCGTACTGAAATGTCAGCTTAGCAGACAAGAGATCTTGCAGTCATTATCCCACACGTCATTTAAGAAAAAAAAAGAAAAAGAATGGATAAAGCGAGGTATTTCAATGCCATTGCCTGTATTTATGTTTGTTGGCTTTGACATTCTGTCATACTTCAAACTTTTATAGCACACTTGTCCTCCATGCAGTGCTTTATATATGAGGTGAAGAACAGAATTCCATTGTTGCAGTAAGAGGAGGGAAAGGACAGGGAAGTGATTTGCTTAAGGCTGTTTCTCACATCACAAGAAGTGAGGAGAAGTGTCCCTGCTTTTCCCAAACACTGACCTTTAACCAGTCTTTCCCATTGTAAAACATGGCTCACTGTGCTGTTCTACTCCATCACTCAATTGATCTTTCTGAAGTCAAATGTAAGACTCCTATTGCCTACAGGAAAAAGATAGACCACAAAAAAAACAACCAAACAAAAAAACCAACCAAACCAACCAAACAATTAATCAAACAAAGAAAAAACACAAGCAACCCCCCAGATTTTTTATATCTTTATATCGTAATATAGATATTTTAATCATCATCTTTGAATTTTCTTAGCTTTTCTTTCTTTTTGAAATTTATGAGATTTTAAAAAATAGGTTTTTTTTTTCCACAACAGTATACTGAATAAAATTACTAACTATAGCTCAATTTTACACTGAAGAAGAATCCCTGTAGAATTCTGATTATTTGTATATGATCTAACAAGAAGATTTAACAAAACAGAGAACTGAAGTAGAGCTCACTAGTCCTAATCACTGAAACACAATTTTTAATATACTACACTTCAGTTAGTAGAGATTTTTTTTTTTTTTTAATAGAAGTTTAGTATTTCCATGCTGACTACTGGATTTGGAAATCAATATTATGATTATTTATTTACTGTTTAAATGTCTAGAAGGCATACAGAAACTGTCAGAAGTCTTGGGACCAGAGGTTGAAACTACTGACTTCACTTCATAACATTCTTGAGCCATGACCTTCCCCAAAATAAAAACATTCTTTCAAGTCTTTTCTGTGATGTAGACTGCCTTAGATGACACTGAAAATATACAACTGGTAGATTGTATTGACATCAGTAAATAAAAATACTCTTCTTGGTAATTTCCAATGTTACGTCAAAGACTGATGGCTCCTAACTGCACCTAGGGAGGTTCAGATTTGCTATCAGAAAAAGATTTTCCACTGAGAGGGCTGTACAGCCCAGGAAAAGTTTTCCCAGAGAGTCTATGGAGTCTTAATCCTTGGAAGATTTTCAAGATTTAGCTAAGCAGAACCATAGCTGATCTGATCTAGTGTGGAGTGGTTCTGCCTCAAGTGGAAGGCTGAGCTATATGAGCTCTATTTCTATGATTCCTTTCCAAATTCTTTATTTTATAGCAGTCTGTGTTTGATTTCCTTTGAAATGTCTGAATGTCTTGCTCTGTAAAGAGGCAATAATTGGGCACCTGCAGTTCAGAGTCCTTCAGTGTGTGCCAAATTAGTGTTCCTCAAAAAGTGAGCAATTGATTTGGCATTCTTAAAAGAATAGTGAGGAATTTCCCTGAAAATATGAACCTCAAAGACTCAAAAAGAACAGACTTTAGTTTGGAAAGCAAATCTACTTAAAATCTGCATTATATTTCACTGAAGTCATGCACTACCACTCAACATGGGCATGCAGGTCACAGAATTACTCTCTGAGCACCCTGGGGAAGCATATTTAGAAATTAGCTGAGAGTGGAGCTGTGCTACAGGATGACTCACTGATGGACTGTGGGACACACAACAAAAGCCTTCCAGGGCAGCACGGCTTGCAGAAATTGGGGATCTACCAATGTGTGCAGCACTCAACCAGCCAGCCAGGAGTGGACTGAAGTTTTGGTTGTTCCAAAGGCATTAAAATACTCATCCATTTGTTTTAAGAGGCAACTGTATCTTTTGATCCTTGCCTATGTTGAAACTGTAATTCTGGCAATGCAGAAGCAGCATATAATTATTTTAATCTTAATTTTTTTTTTTTTTTTAAGTCAAATCCACTGATAGCCCAATTGTACGCATCCAGGTTCTATCAGCAATGTCCCTTAATTAATTCAGTCTACAAACCTGTTCCCACAAAAATCTATCAGACAGGGTTTATTTATGGGAACATGGCTAAATAGTAATGTTTACTGGTCACTGGCACTGCAATTACTTTTCAAAATGTCCTTGAAGCAGGTTTGATTGATATTGGCAAGCACCTAGTAAGCCATTCTTACTTAGCAGACGTAAAGAGCAGTTTAATTTAAGATCCCTAAGTCACAGTGCATAACATTTAGCAAACCAAAACAAACCCTTTTGGTCCAGGGCAAATAGTGAGTTGAAGTATTGCAGCATGAAACTTTTAGTTTTCTTTTTTGCAGTGAAATGAATTGTAAATTTTCCAGCAGATTGAGAACTGAATTGCAGTTCATCTCATCACACAAAGTGCAAAGTGACAGTCTGAAAGTCCTGTATAAAAGGCCAGGAAAGACCTATCAGCTGTAGATGAACACTGGGAACAAGGATGTGTCTGCATCACTGTCCATCCTCATGCCCAGGTGTTTGACATATGCTCTGAGGTAGAAAAAAAACAACTGAGACAGGTAGCAACATTTATGACAAATAAAAATTAAATTATCTATGGTAAAATAAATTCTCAGCTATTACTTACTTAGTGAAAGATTATGACCTCAGTTGTGTAGATATTTTTGGCATGAAACTCTCATTTAATTATATTATGCCATATTTGCAGCAACACTGGTGTCATAGAATTCAAAACTGAGTCTTTTTAAAAACAAGTCACTGAAGACTGAAACAGAGAGAAATTGAGGCTTTCATGCACAGAAACCCCTTGTTTGTGTTCTCCAGCAGCAAACTGAGTCTCAGAGCCACATGACATCAATTGACCTCTATACTGCAATACGTCTAACCCTGATGTTTCTGCTTCTATTGAGTGCTTATAATCAAACAATCTCATTTATCTTTAACTACATACAGGGAGAAAAAAATAATCTATGCTGAGATTAAGGGTATGTACTGAAGGACAGAAATCTCACAGAGAATACAGATGTGGAGATTCAGTCTTGTCCACTGAGCTAAGGTAAAATGTTAAAGACTTTTCCAAGCTTTGTGCTTTCCTTCAGGTCTCCAGTGAATGCCTTGGTCTCCCTGTGTCCTTGGGCTTTGAGTCTTTATCCTCTGTGCTTACAGCAGCTCTAGAATTGGTGCTCAGGCACTCATCTTCCATGGTGCACATACACAGCTGAACATGCTCACCTAAGCATTGAGTTCTTTATCATTAGACACAATTGAATAATTATCACAATTGAATAATTAGGAGGATCTGGGAAACATGGTAGGAAATCAGAACTCCCAGGGCACTGGTCCTACACATTGGTTTGCTTTTACTATCTCTCTTCCCATGCTGGCAATTTTGGGCAGATGTGTTTGAAGTTACTCTCCTGTCAAGATGCAAAAGGGGCCCCCGCTCCTCTCTCCCCACCCCGAAAATTTAGACTATTATCTATTTTGTGTTTGACTTTTGTGGACGAGATCCATCATCTCTATAACTTCTATGTCTATAACAGGCCTATTGCTATTTGCTGAGATATCTGTTAGCTCTGGCACAGTCAGTTTTATGTTACAAAACTGCTTTGCAAGGTTAAAGTCAGCTCTGGTAGTGCTGAAAGATGTTTTCTTTTATTTACTTCTAAATTTAGGCACATGCTTACAAGAGACATTGTAGAGAGCAGTTTTGGACTTGAGTTCCCTAAACACTACTTCAGATACTGAATTTGCTCTTATCCTCTGACCCAAGTGACCTAACCAGGTCAGAGAAAGCCTGGGGATGATTCCCTGTGTGCACAGGCAGAGCTGCCAGGTCAGCCCAGGCAGTCAGGGCAGAGCCCAGGGCTCAGTGCTCTCTTGCTGTCTGACCCACAGCAGCTCCGAATCCAGCAGCCTCTAGGTGCCATTCAGTCTTCATTCCTACACCAGTCTGGCTTTCTAAATAAAGGCTTTTATTCTTTATAAAGGTAATGCCAACTGCTCAGTCACCTGGCTGAGCCTCTTTTTCTATATCTTTAGGTAAGTCAGTTCTTCATATGACACTTTATCAAATATTTCTTGTGGAATTGGAAGCTAAAAGTGACCAGGCAAATCAATAGTGAAGTAATTATACAGCTATATCTGGGAATAATGTCTTTTTCTATAGGCAGTGGGTTGCTCCTAAGGGTGTGGTTTTTATTCACATTTGATAATTTTTTCTCATCCTGATATTTGAATTTACTACAGGACTTCCAGGACAAATTTGGGAAGAAAACTCTTTATAACAGGATATTAGAACAGGCTTTGCTGTTAAGGAGGAAAAGTTCTACTTTCACGAACTCACGAAGTAAACACGTAAAAAAACTTTCTTAATAAAGAACTATTTTTAAAGTGCCTAATAGCATAGTAAAAGTGGCTTAATAAAACTGCTCAGACAGACTTGACATTTATGGGGATTTTCTGTGGAGTGACATAAAAATAACTGTCTGAACTAAGATCATGAACAAAATGCATTTGCACTTCTTTGCACCTGCAACACAACCATGTGAAAGAGTGCATAAAAATATCTGATCTCCTTTGATTTATTAAGAAAAAGAAATTAGATACTAATTTCTCCCACAGACCTAGCGCTTGAATCCAAACCAGGGAAACAAAATAGGACACTAATGTATAAGATATATCTTTAATGTTCTCAGCATTCATCACACTTATATTTTAAAATGTGAGAAGTGTGAGGTTTATGGTGTTGAACTGATATCTGGATGCTCAGACTGCCTGGGAGCTGTTCAGCATCATTACATGGGGCTTTCCATCTGCAAAGACCCCAGAGTGCTTTCTGAAATGTGAAGCTGGTGCAACTTCCACCCATTCGCCAAGGGACCCCTCGCAGCCCTGAGAGCTGAACTGCAGCCCTCTCAGAGGGATTCCAGGAGGGAACAGTAACACCATGGAAAAGATAGATTTTTGGAAAGGAAAATGGCCAAGGGCATCAGGGCACCACTTTCAGGGCTAAAATATCTCAGATGTCTCACTAGAGCACAACAGATCTTGGTTTGCTGGAGTAGCAGCAGCACTAAAACCAGTCCTGTGTTCTACATGTCTGCAAGATAAACCTGACAGAAGTAGATCATTAATTTTTTCATCCCTGTGAAGAACATTCAAATTTTCCCACGAAATGAAGTTTGACCTGTATCAGGATGTATCATTTAGCAAAGCCTTTAGTCCCTATCATATCAAAACTACCTGCAAAGCCCCCATGCAATGTGCTGAATGGAAATAAACCATTCCAACATCTTGAAGGGTTCCCTTTTAACCTTCTGTCCACAATAAAATTTACCATGAAAGATGTTTTGTGCAGTTCCTAACTAGGTCAGCTATTTCTGGTTTTCGGTCTCTGTGTTTGGATCTATATTTACCTTTGGCTTTATACAAGATAGTCAAACATTTTAGGAGTGGAACTGCATTTTTTTATTTAAACTATTATGATATAGTTACATATCTAAGAATCTCATGACCCAGAGTATGGTGTACTTTATATTAAAGAATATGTAACTGTCCTAATTAAGAAATTAAAAAAAAATCTAATAATTCTCCTGCAGACATCATAAATAGTAGGTTACTGCCAAATATGCTTTTCATTTATCTGGATCTCTCACAGCATAGATATACATTGAATTAGCTGAAATCAAAATAAATCTCTGCATGATACAAATAATAAAAAATTACAAACGTCTAATATGTATTTCCTCAACTGAAAATTTTTTATTATCTTTTAATTAATAGTTTAAAGTATAAAAATATTTGCATGAATTTCATAAAAATCTGTTGACTGCTTTAAACCACAATTTTGATTTCTTAGCGAAGGAACTGGCTCATTTGGACCAAATATGACTTCAGGTTTTTACTTTCTTCATTCTCTTCAAATATTTGTGCAAACCGGTGAATTGCAGATTCAGTCCTAATTGTGAAGGTGGTGAGGCACTGGAACAGATTTCCCAGAGCAGCTATGACTGCTCCATCCTTGGGAGTGTTCGAGGTCAGGCTGGATGGAGCTCTGAGCAGCCTGGTCCAGTGGAAGTGTCCCTGCCATGGCAGGGAGTTGGAACTGGATGATTTTTAATGTCTCTTCCAACTCAAACTGTGCTATGATTCTATCAGTGTTCACAAGGAAACAGAAATAGAGCTCAAGCTCTAGAATTCATTGATTACTGGTTATTGATAATAAAGAGTATTTTTTCAGTACAGAGCTAGCTATCTGACAATTTGATTGGAGGATTTGTTCTTCCAGTATGCTGCATTTAGCATAAGATTAAATATTATAGAAAAATTTAAGTAGCATGGCATTGATGTGAGCAAAATTATGTATTTCTTGAAGTTCCTCAATTATTTAGTGTTGTTTAGTCGTTAGAATAAACATTTTCCAGACAACAGGATTTATTGCTCATTCTAAATTCTAATTAATTTACCGTGACCATCTATTGCAGGAAGCTTCATTTGGATTATTATTGTTACTAGAAGAGATATCTGAGTTCCCTGAGTTCAGGGGTGCAGCTCCCTGGATTTTTGCAGTGATTTACTCTGGGAAGATGAGATGTGTCCCACTTACAGAAGGTGGGAAGTTCCCAAAGAGTTTTTGACTGATGACTGTGTAGGTCTTATTAAACTCCAAAGAAGTGTTAAGCAAAGCCACAGTCAGATATTAAGCTGTTATTGAATGTGAAATGAACAATTTAATAAATTCACTGAACGCAGAGAAAGAATCATGCAAGGGTAATTTAGCATTGTCATTCACATACCTATGATTTCATTACCATCTATCAGCTCTTTTTGAAATTTTTTTATCATCATTCAAGGCAGAGTGTTTCTAAATTATACTTGAATTAACTTTTAAATAAAAAGTGTTAGTGAAGATCAGTATGTTTGCCAGGAAAATGTTGCTATTCCCTGAGACTGTTCCAGAAACAAAAATATTTTTGCTGCTATCTGCATTTGTCCTGTTGTTACTCAGGAGCAACTTGCCAAGTGTCTTTCAAAATTCTCTCCAATCATATCCCACTGTGTGAGGAGATAATGCAACAACAACAAAAATTCTTTTGCATTTATTTAGTTCTCCACTCCACAATTTTCCAAAAGATTGAAACTTAAAAAGTGAAACAAATGTTCACATCAAGACAGGAAAAATCCCCACTCTTTGCATTAGTTTTATCATACAGATCTCAAAAGTAAGGTAACAGTAAAAAAGGGAAAAGGATAAGAAAAAGAAAATTTAAAATATATAAGAGCTTATTTTTGAAAAATCTTATTTTTTTAATGGGTTGTTGGAATTTGTTCCTGTGATTAATTTTTGATTATTTCTTTGGGAAACTTTTTCTTAACAACAACAAAAGAGGTAGTATAGTGGAAACTTTCTGCAAGACATTCTTCATTCTCTAAGAGGTCAAACATTTATTATTTAAAATGTTACTGACATATCAGTCAAGAAAGCCAGAGAACACACCTCCCCATCATTTTCAGTGTTTAGCAGAACTCTCTGGAGTGTCAAAAAAAACTTTGCCTGATATCAGAGATATGAAAGTCAGAATTAAAAGACAAGATGTGGAATATTTTAGAAAGGATCTAAGTACAGAAAAGATAGGTTGCCATATAAAATGCAGGGAAGTGAAGGACACTAGTTTGTCATTTGGTATAATATTTTTCATCTGTATTGGCATTTTGAAGACTGAGGCTGCTTATGTGGGTTTAGTTGTGAAGATTGTACATTGAAAGGGAAAATGCAAAGATGCTGAATAGCACAGCTCTACAGATCTTGTTTGGTTTGTTCTTCATATTTAATGATATATATTATTTTCTGATAGCAAGTGACGACTTACTAATGAAGTTAAAGTATATGAAATCCAAGAAAACCTGCACTAAAACTTCCTAAAACTATCACTACCCATGTATCACCCTCATATTTAATCTACTCCAGTGGAACAGCAGCTTGACAATGTGTGAAAATTGTTAAAAATAGACTGTTATGGAAATTTTTAATCTACTAATTCAATACAGGCATGATATCTTGAACATCATCGTAAATTATATTGATACATAATAGAATGTTGTTTGCCTTTTGAAGTCACATGTTGGTTGTTGAATTCACACATTTAAGAGTTTATCAGTAGTATGTTTAAAATGTACATTATTATCCTACTGTTTAAAAAAACCCAAAAACAACTGTAAAACAAATTGCAGATGTATTCATTCCTTAATTACCCCTTTCTCAGTCCTCTGTGGTCCATGGGTAGCTGTGACCTGAGCTGTATTTGGGCTGACAGGAGAATTGTTTTGTGAGGTCCTTGTGCTGAAGGATGAAGGGCTGGAGCTTGAGCATAAAGGCTGGCTTTGATTTCCTCCCCAGTTTTATACCAAGTTTATTCCCCTGGATGTAGAGCCCAGTCCCTGTGAGCAAAGCCAGAATTTCCAGGTTCTGATGAACGGTTCTTCCCGGACGAAGACCTGCAAGTACAGTGTGAAATTCATCACACTGCAGGAATGCAGACACTTAAATTTCTGTGCCACTGAAATTTGGTTTAATTCTTATTCTAAATAATGACTTTTTATATTTTCAATTTTCAACACTAATTTGTGCAGTATGTGAGTATAGGGTGGGATTTTGTTTGGCCTTGGGTTTCAGGTTAGAAGGGGGCTTTGGGGTTTTCTTGTAGTAGTTTTTTTGCTTCTTTTGTTTGTTTTAATATATATACTTGTTCTGATTTTATATTTTTGCCTTTAACTGTTTCCAGAATAACTGTCTTGCTTTTCTTTCATATTCCTGTAGGAGTTATCAAAATACCATATTTTTTGTTACTGCTCAAGTCACACAGGTGGAAGCACATTAAATTTTTGAAATCTATGGGTTCCTCCTAGAGTGTGACTCTTCCTCTAACTTTAATATTACACTGAAGTCTAGAAAACAGAAGACCAAAGGTCGGTCTTGATTTTTTCCAATATATGATGATATATTTGTATTATAATTTGAATTACATTTTGTTTCCTTCCCCTATATATTTACTTCTTAATATATTTAATGTTTCCTTTTACTAATAAAATTGATACACGACTTAAGTTATTAATTTTCTTCTTGCTACAAAACAGATGGGAAAAAATTTAAGGATGTTTCTACCTTTTAAGTGTGCCCCTTACACTAGCTTTGAATAATACTGCATTTCTGCCAGCTGTTCATATTTTTTCAACAGTAGACCAGAAATTCTACAAGTCACCATGGAGCTGTATTGTGAAATGATGGGATGTGATGTGCATTTAAAATTTATGTTCAGCCGAACATGCCAAAGACTCCATGATTAATTATTGTGGCAATACAAATTTTCTAATGCATGTTACTAATATATGTTACCTCACTGAAATTCAGTATTGGCCAGAATGTAAATAGCCAGTGCAATGTTATTTTTCAGACAGGCTTGTTCTCCCTGAATTAAGGGGATAACTTTTCTGAAATGAAATATTTTCTGGTACAAAAGTAGAGCCTCCGTTCAAAAAAAGTCTCTGAAATTCAATTA
>PYHW01009698.1:3536926-3550877 GCA_013186435.1 Turdus rufiventris
CTCCTCTCCTCTCCTCTCCTCTCCTCTCCTCTCTTTTTCTTTCCTCAACTTTCCTGAACTTTCATTTTTTCCCCCTGAAAAAAACTGTATTTACTGACTACTCTGAACTCTCCCTAATAAGATTTTTTAGCACCTTTTAAAATTGTATTTAATTTAGGGCATAATACCTTCCTTAACTGCCATGAAAATCCTGCAATTATTAACCTAGGTCCTGGTGCATGAGCCCTCAGCTGTTAGCTTCAGATTGAAAGGAATAAACATCATCTGCATGAGGTAAACAACTGTCTCTGTCAGAGCCAAGCCATAAATCTCAGTGAAGACTTCCCCCATGAAAAGTATCACAGAGTCCCACTCTATCAGCTTTCCTTAGAGCACACAGCGATTTATCTCCGCTCTGCAGTGTCAGACAGTAATAGCAGGAAGGGGAGGCTCAGTCTGTAAATAGAGTCTCTCCTGAAAGCCTGGTCACCCAAGGTGAACTTCTGGCCTTGTGAAAGTGATGGCAGAGCTCCCATCAACCTTATCTGCACCAGGAAAGTGTTTGAGAAATGCTCTCTTGTTGAACAGCGTTTATCCCAGGACAGGTTCAGTACCAGCACATTCATTAGAGCTGGAACTTGTTTCTGCTCTGAAATTGCTCCACTTCATTATGATTAATCCAGGGCAGCTCCCTTATCATTGATTTAATTCAGTGAAATTTAAGCAAGTGTAACTTGCTCCTCTATATGAGGAAGGTGGAAGGCACACTAGAATAAGAGAACTTTCTTCTGATTTTGCATCTATCTTTTGTTTGTATATCAAGACAGGCATGGAATGGAACTGAAATTTGATTTTTGGTTAATAACTATCTTTGAGCAAAGTATTTATAGCAATGGAAAACTGTGATGTCCAGGCTTGATTGGGCACATACCTAGCTAGTTTTTAACCTAGGATGAATGCTAAATTACAAACTGGTTTGATGTATTTGTAAAGAACTACTTCAGATATTTGCATGAGATCTATGGTGCCTTTCCAAGGCACAGTCAGTCCTTTCTACCCCACTGATTGTGTAGAAAAAGTGCTTCAGGAATGGTGGCAATTTTTAAAGCCTACAGAAATTGTAAATTCAATGGACTGAATTCTCTGCAGTGCTCTGGCTGCCCATGGTCACACAGTGCTGTGTGTAAACTTCTGCCTTCCCAGGGGAGTCAATGGCAGTTCAGTAGCAGTGGAAAGAATTCATCACAGTGCAGACAGCCTGTGACACCCTCTTAGTCCCCAAAACAAATCTCCAGTGGTGCATATAGTTGCAGTCAAGATGACTTTTGGAATAACATCAGACTTAATGTCACAGAGGCAAAAAGCCAAAAGAAAAAGTTTTAGAAAAATAAACAGAATATCCGTAACTGCTACAGGTCAGGAAAGAAACAATCTTAGAAACCCAGTGAGCTGTTCAGGCATCCTCTTGGGACCAGCTGACCTTAAAAAGCAAAAATTTTATAAATGAAATTATGTTTGCAGTAAATGGAAGCATCTGATTAGGTGGAATCCTGACATCATTCAGATTATTGGGATTATGTCATGACTGGTGCTTTCAGGAATCTTCTTTACCCGTAACAAATGCATGAATGTTATCACAGAAAGAAACATCTGTTTTGTCAAACATGCCTTTTAAATTGTGTTCGTCTCAAGAAACATTTTAATTGAAAGAGAATAAGCATCAAATAGAAAAATTTGAGACAAAGAAGATCAACTTCTAAGCAAAACGTTTTGCAATACTCAGCTCATAGCTCTGAAATACTGACCCAAACAGGGACAAATTAGGATTTTTTGGTGGTGACTAAGAGAAGTGGTGAACTTGGTCTTAAATAAACCAAGGCAGATGGTTAAGATGATAACTGGTAATCCTAGAGGTTAGGACTAGAAATCAGAAGGAGCTATCTCGACATTTTAATTAAACTATTGGAGACAAAGTCAACTGTTCCCAAACATTTTGTGCTGAGTGACTGCCTGCATGATTAATTGCTTTAGCTTTCTGCAAAGTGAAAACTGCTAAAAAGATACTAATGCATGTTTACCCATGTAGCCCAACTTAATATTTGTCATAAATCACTTATGGAGCTGTTGAGATTAGACATATCTGCAATAAATATTGAACTAACAGATTAAAAGGTGGATTTTCTATTTTTGTTTAATACAAGACAACTAGTTAAATTTCAGCACTCCCAAAGGTATGTCTAGCTTCATTCATTGATATTATTACATTTTGGTAGCTTTCTATTGAGTTATTATGTGTTGTGCAAATTTAACTAGTGTTTGACAAAGAATAAACAATATACTCCACCTAAGAAAAACGAGCTCAGGTTTTCCATTTATTTTTCTCAATTTTTGTGTCAGTCAGTCAAAAAGACCAATATCTACATACAAAACCAACAGCAGCAGAAACAGGATGCTATGATTCACATTGCTATGAAATCTTAGGCAGGAGAGAGAGCAAATCATAAATATGATTAATGGTATGACCTCACTTTTAACCTTGAGTGTCAAAATGATGCCTATTTCCCATTAATTCTGTTGAAAATCAAAAGCAAAATACAGAAGATACATCAAAAAAGATATTTTAAAGACATATAAAATAGCTGTTTAGAGCTGTGTGTCATGCCAGAGCACTGAACTGCATTAAGGTTAGGAAAGGGGAAATCCACATTTTTATTATAGGGAAATTACCATAGAAGTAGTACAGATGGAGACAGTCTTCAGTCATCCTGTCTTTTTACAATTTTTAAATTAACTTTTTCATCTTATGTTTGCATATATTCACTTTTTATATGAATGTGGATACACAGCTATAATTAATACATGCAGTTCTCTACTTTCTTATAGAAACCATATGCATACCTTATGAAAAGTGAAGTTAATGTAAATTTTAAGGGACTGAACCCATGAAAATTTATCTAAAAATACAGGTTTATTGTTTTTACTTAAAAATTAGAATAGCTTGTTATTAGAATTCCTGTTCCAAGAAAGATGCAATGAAATAGAACAAAAGAAAATATTGTGATTTTATTGAAATGGTATGTATGGTAATGAGGTTTCTGAATATTACTTCATATATTGAATGTTAATACAAAATAGATATTTAGCATAAGTGAGCTACTCAGTGCTATCTTTGAGTGATGTTTGAGTATCTGAAGTTTTAAAAACTACACCTTTAGCATCTGGCAGTACTAACTTCTAATGAAATTAACTCCTCCATAAATTCATTTTGCATAACTTCACGAGAAAAACCTCTCTAACTAATGGTATTTAATGTCAAAAGTTTATGGTAGTTAATGTCAAGCTTCCAAAAAGCTTGGATTATTTTACAGATCCTTTAATATCTGCGTTTTATTCACTTTTATTTTTGCAAATCCTTGCTGTGATTATTTTTGTGCTTCCTTCACTATTTCCAAGTTTTTCACAAGAAAGTGCGTCATTTAAATTCCAAGACATAAAATGCAATTAGAGAACAGAATTAATCAGAAACTGTGTACATCAGTGTCAAATTTGATTGTTGCCTCCCTGGTTTTTCATATTTGGGTTTCTTATTTGGCTTTGGGATTTTGTTTAGTTTGTTTTTTTGTTCCCTGCTTGGGGATTTATTTTGTCTGCTAGACATCATATTTTATCTCTATTACAGAATTTCTGGATTTTTCATAGGCACAGGCTACAGATAATTGAATATTTATTCACTTGAATGAAAACATAAATATTAGCTCAATTAGAAAGTTTGCAGTGTTTGTTGTACTGTCTTGCAACTGTGAATGTAGTATTGCCCCTTCTCTCTGTGATGGACAGATGGCATTCTAGTTTTTTTTCTACCATGCCTCTGAATATCTCAATGGAGTCAGACCAGATAAATCAGGCAGTTAGTTGAAGGTGCTGAAAAACTGCTGAATTTCTGTGGCAGACACCATGATGAACTCTTCTCTGATAACACCCAAATTCTGAGGCTCATCCCTGTGGGAACTAACCATTTCACCTCCTGAGTTACATGGTTGTTCGGTTGTTCAAAATTCAGATCTCAAGACACAGATATTAACCCAGCAGCATTTTCTTCCTTGGAAGTCAGAAAATGTATCAGTTTGTGTCTGAGTAGATGTACACTGAGTATTGCTGAAAATTAAGTACTGGAGGGTCTCTTTTGATGGATTTGAACCCTGCAGTTGTTTATTCTGTCATTTGAACTGAAACCTAGGGCAAAGCAGCTGCAGTTGTGTATCCAGTCCTCATAGGAGAGAAATGTCCTGCCATTTTAATTAGAACTTACAGAGGCCATAAACACTGTCATTTAAAGGATGCTTGGCATTGTAAGAACACTGCTGTGTGTTTTTTGTTTAAATCAGAACCATGGTCATCTCTCCATTGTAAGCAATTACTAGTGAAATTAGAGCTTGTAATTCCAAATCTCTCCGGAACTTGGAAACAGGAATGGATAAGATATAAAAAGGTCTACTATACCAGATGGAAATTAAGAATCACACCACTCACTCAGCCCCCCTCTGACACCAACCATGCCAGTGACATGGGGACAAGAATCCAAAATATCAACAACATATCAACAAAATATCAACATATAGGTTGAGATAAAAGAAGTTTAATAATTGAAAACAATGAAAAATACAATAATAATGGTTAATAATAACAAAAAGGGAAAAGAAAATAAAACTTGGCCAAAAAGTGATGCTTAATGCAATTGTTCACAACCTGCTGACTGATGCCAGACCTTGCTTCCCAAACTGAGATCAACCATCATTCTGGGTAATTCCCTCCCTGTCTATAAATGAAACATGAGGCTCTGGGGTGTGGAATATCCCTTTGCTCAGTTTGGTTCACTTGTTCTGGCTATGGTCCCTCCCAGTTTCTTTTGTGGACCTCGTTACTGGCAGGACATGAGGCACAAAATAAAGAAAAACAGTCCTTGACTTTGGATGAACACGACTTAGCAAAACCCAAAGCATCAGTGTGTTTTCCACTCCATTCTCATTGCCAACCCAAAAGCACAGCACTGTGAAAGAAAAACTCGTCCCACCTGAAACCAAGAGAACCTCAAGGAAGAGTTAAATAATGAACTCTTTCTAACAGATGCTTTTTTCATGAAAAAAAATGCAAGGCATAGAAATGCCACATTCCACATCTGAGCTGTTTGTCCAGCAGATGACTATAATCATCATGTGAAAGGTTTTATTCAAAACTCACCTAAATCTCCATCTTCTTTGAGATTATTTTTTTACACAGCAAAGCATCAAAGAAAAATATGGTAATGCCTTTTCTCTACAGAACAAATGCATTTTATTCCTCCCTATATTTACCATTTGTTTTCTGTCTTTTCTAACATACTCTGTAGTTCATGTAAAAAGTTGATTATTGCAAACTTACTATTAGACTGTGATCCACAAATCCACACATGGGTTCTGTCTTACACCATCTCCCATGTATCTACAGGGGCTATTTTCCAATACAAAGGAAAAAGTATTCTCACTGGTTTATCTGATACGATTTTTTCTTTGCAAATCAACTTTATTACTTACCAAATTATTTTAGTTGACTTCTAGTATTGTGTTTATTTTTTCCTGTTTTTTTCAGGACAAGAAGTTTTACTGAAATATTGCTAACCCCCTTGCTTAAACTTTTAAAATCAGGTATTGAATTCACTATTTTCTAAGATATCCAAACCACATTTATTGTCTAGGACCTTTTAAGACAACCATTAATATCCCCGAAATCTATTTTGTTTTATCATTGCTTACACAGTTGAACCAGGGAGGGAATTAAAGCACAGTTCTCAGAGCACACTTAGCATGGAATATGGTGGGATTTTACAATAAAAGATGTAAACATTGAAATAACACCCAAGAAAGAAGAGTAGCATCCTGCTTAGGTTTTTTCTCTCATTTCTTTCACATAGTAGATCAGTAAAACCTTGTATTTCTCCATGGAGTCTGTAGATGTTCTAAACTTGTTATTTTAAAGTTAGTTTTCAGGCTGACATCACAGTGGAAGATAAAAGTATACCTTTCATATAGGCAAAGTGTCATAAAGAAGGCTCTTTCTTTCCAGAACTTAATAACAAATGTTGGAATTTTAAGAGTTTGTTAAGATTATTATATGTAATGGAATTATTTAATGATAAATTAGATTACATCTGGTACTGTAAAAGATATATATAAAACAGATGCATTAATGAGAGCAAAATAGGAGCAAGGAAGCCAATTACTAGCCTTATAAACAAAAATATGTCATAAATTGTATTAATCACAGCATTCTGTTTCTAGGCTTCTAGAGAACATTACCTATTCCAATAATGTATACAATGGAGAAAAGTGCTATGTGTGGCTTATGCTTGCCATTAACCTGTTTCATTTTACCACTGTAAGCTTTTTGTAGTACCTTATTCTTGGCCAGGATTTCAGGTTGTTGCTTAAATCAGTAAAAATAATACAAGTTATTTAGGTGTTTTTGTTTGTAAGCATTCTGTTCGGACCAGAATAGGCTGAGATTATTTCCTGTCTATATTTTAAAACGGATTTTTGATTGTTCAGCTTTATTAAGCAATTGCACACAGACCTGACAGGTGCAGATCTTCCATTAAAATTCCACTGGGCATTGAAATTGGGATTTTCCAGACACCAAAGCAAGCTCAGTAGCATTCAGAGTGTAATGAAATTAAGTGACCTTTGTATTTGCATTCTCTAGGTGGGGTGCACCTGGGACTTACATGTTTGAGCAGATGTTGCTGTGGAGGCACTTTTGCTGTTGCAGCATTCCGTCTGGAGCAGTTGTAAGGGCAGGAAAGTTTTCTCACAACCTCAGTGAGAACTGCGAGATGGTTTCTGTTCCTTCCTTCAAACTCTGCTGAAACTCCTGTTGCCAGCTGAGAGTTGCACCATATTGCCTTCTTATTACTTCATGGAAATATAAAATCATAGATTGGTTTGGGTTGGAAGGGACCTTAAAAATCATCCAGTTGCAATCCCCTGCCATGGGCAGGGACACCTTCCACTGTCCCAGGTTACTCAGAGCCCCATCCAGCCTGATCTTGGACACTTCCAGGGATGGGGCACCCACAGCTTCTCCGTGCCAGTGCTTCATCACCCTCGAGTTTCTTCCTGCAGTCTAAACTTGCCCTCCTTCAGTTTAAAGCCATTATCCCCTGTGCTGTCTCTACATGCTAAAAGTCCCTCTCTGTCTTTCTTATATGGTCCTTTCAGGTACTGAAATAGTTCATTAAATTATTGGAAGATCTTATTTTTTTCCTTCATAAGCCTTTTGGTGCCTCTAAAGTATTTTTTACTTTTTGTTAGTGCTGTGGATCTGATCCTGTCAGGCCTAGATCACACAAGATTCTGTGCCATCCATTGTGGTGACAGTATGGCCAGAAACAGACATGTAAAATACAGCACCCTGCAAAGTAATGGCAGCAAAATAACCCAAGGATTGATTTTATAGGTGTTATAAGAACAGAATTTAGGAAAAGGAGTATTTTGACAATTGTCAACTTGCTTCTCTCTAAATTTTGGGGATCTAATTGCTGGTCTAATCCCGGTCCTGCCTTCCTCCATGGGAAATTCTTCATATTCAAATTTATTCTGGGCTTCATTTCACTGGGTTTACAGTTGTTTATATGGAAAAAAACCCCATGGTAACCCATGGGTACGTCCATACTTTTTGATCTGACTGAATTCAGAGTCACTGCTTTCTAATATCTATCCAATGGGTATGGCTGCACTGTCTTCCTACAGACATTCTCTTCAATTTGCTTAGATGGAAACACATTTTGATTAATTGGACCCAATTTACTGAATAATCCAGACTGCACTGTCTGGTTGTCTTTTGTCAGTACTTCTTTGTCATTACTTGAGTCTTTCATCAGCCTTCTTTAATTTATGATCTATGGTTTTGTGATTATTTGCTGAACGTATGGAACAACCCCCAAGTCAGGAACAGTCTTTCTAGGATCCCAAAGGAAATATTTTCATTTTGCAAATTCTTTTTATTAATATCATCTCTTCCAGATCTCTTATTATTTTTAATATGTTCACTGGAGAATTAATTCACATTAAACATTAATTTATATTTATAATGTGGATGAATCATCCCATCAAAGATTTAATAGTAAGAAATATTAATTCTTCTGGAATAGTTTTTGTTACATTTTATACTTCTCCACCATGAAAGGGCATGGTCCAAAAGGAGTGAAGCTGCAGAGTTGCAGCATTCCAGTGATTTTTCTTAAGGACAGTTTTAATGCACACTGAACCCCCAATAAATTTCAGTGGGTATAGTAGGAAGCAGGCCCAGGAATTCTCTAGTAACACCAGTAAGGAATCCAGTTTGTGCACAGCTGTGAGATGAAAATAATAACATGAAACTGGATGCTGATTTGCTTGATGTCTCTTGTGGCAAGATAGCTGTCCCAGAATGAATAACCAGTAAATTCACCCCATAAAAAATTCTCGAGTTTAAAGTAATGATGAAATGATCATTTAATTAATCAAATCCTCAAATTTCATGGGCAGTTATAAATGCCTCAAGAAGAAAGCCCCAAAGTCATTATCTGGCAGATTCAAGGGCCAAGGATAGGTGCAATTTGGCCTAAAACGCTTTTGGCTGGCAAAATGAGCAAGAAAGCAAACAAATATGCTGGTCTTGGCTTTGGGGGTTGTAGGTACATTTTAAATAGAATTGCCTCTAAACACAGCTGCAGAACCGAATCTCTGATGCAATAAAGCTGTCTGGTTTATGGTAGACATACATCAGCACTGCTCTGATGGCTCAATCCGTTAGAATCACAGAATGACAATAACTTCTTTGTGTATTACAAATAAATCATCGCCATCACTCAACGTGTTTGGAAAAATTGTGGTTCATCTGGTCTAAGTTCTGCTTGAGAAATATAAAGCTGCTGGAGTTTGAGGGTGTGCAGAGTAAATGGAGAAAAAGTTTGAAGATTTTATCTATTTCCTCCATCAATGTGTTTATTTCACTCAAGGGACTTAACCACATGCATTTCGAAAATTAAAGTCAGAAAACTGACACTTTAATAATTTTCTCCTCCCACACCCAGGCTCATCAACAAGGTAATGAACTGTATATGCAGAAGCTTTTTAAATGGAGTTGGAAAAAAACCAACAAAAAAATGAAGTTTAGACAAGATGTTTTTATTGGTGTTCAAATCCAAAGAATCGCACTCTAAGGGTTGTAAACGTGAAATTTTCAAGACGTGTTCATGTGTTTTTTTTACTATATTTATGTTTTTACACATATAAAAAGGAATATTTGGCCATGCAAATTTTTTTAAATGTCTGTGTCCATAATTATCCTTTTAAACAATTAAAATTACTTTTCCAGAACTGTCTCTATGTCTAAGTGCAGAACTGAATATGGACTAACATTGTCCTGTTCATTCTATACTCACTTGTATCTTCCCATGGTAAAAATATGTCAAGAAGTGAAATAAGTGTGTATGTATATATTTATTTGTATATGCATGCGATTGCTGACACAAGAGCATGCAGGTATGTGCCATTTTTCAGTAGAAACTTCATTTTTATGCATATTCAAAAAAATACAGAGTTTTTAATTTGATCAACAGTGCATTCTGTATGAAACACAAGGAAGGTTTAAGCTGAATTAGATGACTGGAAACACTTCTGTCCCTGATATCAAAGCACTTGATGTCCAAGACGAATTGAATATTTTGAGACCTTTGTTTGACCCTTTTTTCTTGTAAACGTGCCCATTGGACCTCATTTTGCATATGATGAGGCTTTTTAAAACTGATATTAAAATAACAAAAATAAGTTGAAGAAAGGTCAGTAAGATTAATTTTTCTTTAAAGTCCAAAATTCGGACTAGATTGTCCGCTACACATTGATAAAATTGCTTTATGTTACAAATCTGTTACTTTCACGGAAGTTTTCAGCCAAAATCATGTGATTCTCAACCTGGTGTAGTTTAGAGCTGACTGGGAGGTCAGCATGAATCTGTTCACAAGTTCTCAGGAACAGCCAGGAAACAGTTTTGGTCAGTGTCCCACATGCTGAAAGCTGTCACATCCAAACAGCTCTCACAGCTGGGTAAGTGTGGCTGGTTTCCAGATTATTGCACTCTTCTCAGAGAAGCTGGGATGAGGTGAAAGAACCAGCTTGCTACTGTCAGCATGTTCTAATTGTATGTGTGTCTCCAGCAGTTCTGGAAAACTGACTAAATCAGTTAAAGCTACTTAAAACTAGAATCCACAAAAATGAGCACTATATTTCTGTTATGTTCTTGGTTACAAATTAGCTCCCATTTCCCAAAAAAAGGTAAAGTTTTATGAGAATCAGTTTCACTGAATGGTGAATAATCCCAGTAAAGTTATCTCCCCTTAGAGCAGCATCTTAGTCACCCTTATTTACTACAAAGGTAGAGTTTTTTGCTTAGGCTCCTGGAAGCAGTGAACCCAGTCCTGCCATCCTGATCCCAGAAAACCCAGATGTTGCAGGTCAAGCTCCAGCTGCTGGGTTTTACCCCAGCAGACACCGGCATGGGCTGAGTGTGTCAGTCAGGGCAGCAGCACCACAGCTGCAGCATGGTGATCCCTGAGCAAAGTACAAGCCATACACCAGCACTTGAATAAATTAAATACAGTCACGTAGTCAAGTAAGAATGTGACAGACTTGATATGCAGTTATGGGTCCCTTTTGATGTGCAAGGTCATGACAAAGCACCAGTTGATGTTTTCTTTGTTGATTCAGAACTCTTGTTACTCAATTCAATTACACTCAACTCCAGAAAGAGAAGCCTGAGCCTTCAAGAAGCAAAGCTGAAGCATTACTCTTGGTTTTAGATACTGGTAAGTAGATGGACATTTGTCCTTGTTACCATATATCTCCTCCTCATCATACTAAATCTCATCCTCTTTTCTTCTTCCCTTATGTTTCTTTTTGCGAAATTTACTTCAGTCTCTACTTTCCGGGATAATTGTTTGTACCAATCTTCCCCATGAAAAGAACAATACACTGGCTGTGAGTTCAAAGTGAAAAAACGCCATCTCTGACTATTTTGAAAAAGCATGCTGGTACAGAGTGGCTTTTGCCAAAGGAAGTTACCTAGAGGAGTGTCCAATGTCGCCAATTCCAGGGATGGGGCATCCATAGCATCACTGGGAAATCAGTTCCAGATCCTCACCATCCTCTGTGCAGGACAGAGTCTCATTCCGGCAGGATTCTGTCTTATTTCATCTGATGTTTGTCACTAAATGTCTGCATTAAAAAAGAGAAATGTTTTATTAAACGCTCTAAGAAATACCAAATAAGTTTGTGTTGTTCAGAATTTTATGAAAGAAACAATTTAGTCTTGGTGGATCTTGCCTGATAAAGTTTAGTACTGACTAAGCATGTGATCAACACATTCATGATTATTGTGCAAGGAAAAAGTTATTAAACCATTTTTTTGTATGCTCTTCATTCAGTCTTCCAAAAAGACACAAATATATGACGATTAACTAACACCTACACATACAAAACCATTTCAGGTTGTTCAAAAGTATAAAAAAACATGTTTGAAAGATCAAATTTTCTCATTAAATCCATGTATATATGACTGACTTTAAAGGTCTTAAGAGTTCATATCTGTATGCAATTTTTCACTGTTTTGTTTACCTCAAGGTAAATTATTGAGACTCCATCTTCTGCAGTCAGGGCTGGGATCTGGGGCATTACTTAGAAGACTCTTCAATGACTGATCAGCATTTGTGAAATAGCAATAATGAAATGAGATTGTCACTTTCCAGACTGGTCTTTTGACTAGATCTCATGCTTTTGTGAAAGTGTCTGTAGTGCCATCTGCTGTTCTCCTAATTGGCAAAATGCTGACTCTTACATAAGGAACTGGTTATCCCAGTGCTATAAACAATAAATAAATATTGCTAAAGCTCAAGAGAACTAATGCTAAAGAAGCTAAGAAAGCTAAATAAAATTCTGTGATGGTTAGAATAAAAGTAGGAAGGATTAGGAGATGCACAAAATGTGGTGTTTTTCTCTGTAATGAGAGTATTAACAGGAAAATCACAGCAGGATCTTAAAACTGAGATTCACACTGAACACAACTATTTATGTAATCCTGTTCACTTTAGGCCTCTCTAGAGTATGTATGTGTTTCTGAACTTCTCCACTTGTTCTCAATTTGCACGTTGAGACGTGAGCTGGGACAGAGTTAATTTTCTCTCTACTTGCTAGTAGAGGCTTTTTATTTTATTTTATTTTATTTTATTTTATTTTATTTTATTTGAGCTGAAAAGAGAGTTGATAAGACAGAGATGATTTCATTATTGGTGAGCAGCACTCACATGGAGTTAAAGCCTCTTCTGCTCCTGATCACACCAGTGAGGGGGCTGGGGGTGCACAAGGAATTGGGCTGGGACACTGCAGGGACAGCTGACCCCAAGTGACCTCAGGGATATCACAGACCCTTTGGTGCCATGCTCAGCATGTAGAGCTGGGGAGGAAGAGGATGCAAGGATGGAATGTTTGGAGAGATGGTGTTTGTCTTCCCAAGCCACTGTTACACCTGATGGAGCCCTGTTTTCCTGGGGATGGCTGAACACCTGCCATGGGAAATGGTGAATGAATTTCCTGTTTGCTTAGCTTGCATGTGCAGCTTTTGCTTTGTCTATCAAACTGTCTGTATCTCAACAAATGAGTTTTCTCACTTTTATCCTCCCAGCTCTCTCCTCCATCCCTCCATGGGGAATTGAACAAGCAGCTACAGGAGGCTGAGTTGACAGCTGAGGTTAAACCACATTAAATAGAAGAGGAAAAATAACTCACAGCATAGTTTTGTAGTATTATGGAAAAGTCTAGGTGAAAGAAAGGATCACCAGAACAGACAGTTTGAGGGAAGACATGAAAGAAGCAGGATAGAGTGAGAACAATGCAGTGTGCACACTTTTCCATTACGAGATGCCAATATTGCAGGTTAGTTGTAAGTCTCACTCTTCTGTTGTCTTGGGTGAGGCTTGAAGTTCTCATTTTGGAGGTGGTTATCTGATGGAGACCTGATTTTGGATGGATAAGAAGAGACCTCAGGATAGGCAGCAAATGGACTATAGGAATATGGCCTAGGCTATTTGCAGCTAACTGGAGAGTTCAATGATTGTCTTGACCATTTTTAGGGCCCAGCACAAGCTTAAGTTCTCTCCTTTGGTATTTCCTGAGGATACCACATCATCACTGCCAGAGTATGAATTGTAAAATGTAGATGGGAGATGACTGTGCCCATAGAAGGAATCTCTTTTTAAAATGCGCATTTTTCTTGTCCAAGATATTATCTATCTTGTTTATTAATTATATATTTTTAGGAGTTTCTATTGATTTATATTTACTGGGTTTTAATGGTCTTGCCATGGGGACTTGATAAATTATTTTCTTGCTACCACTGGCTTAGTTTAACTTAAGAAGATTAACTGAATCATGATAGTGACATCTGGCAATTTTGTAAAATAGAGCCCATTAGAAGTAATTTATTTTTAAAATCTGACTGTTCCTTAAGTATGAGCCATTAATCCTCTTTAAATCTTTTTAGCACATTCATAACAAAACATTCATAAGAGCTATAAGCTTAAGATTTGCAATAATATCATTGTAATAATTTATTGTTGTAATGTTGCATGCACCTGAACACATTGACACTATGCATATACCTTGATACATTAATATTTTTGTTTAAGAAATTAAAGGACTTTGAGATACTAATTTTATGCTGCAAATATTATACATTATTTCTTGCCTTCTGTTTTTCAAGATTACCAAGATCAGTATTATATATTATTTGGACAGACTAATATTTCAAACATCTTTCACCTAGTTCCATATTAAAACAAGATAATCTCAATTCTGTCATAAATTACAAATAATGATCAAATGATCATATTCCACCACAAAAAAAAAAA